>SRMA01026784.1:308978-385614 GCA_007224835.1 Danionella cerebrum | reverse complement strand
GTGATGTGGGCTTGTATTTTTCCCAATTCTGGCACAGAAAAGCACAATGGAACAAAAAGTGCCTGGAACAGTGTATATGGTTTAGAAGAGGTTCGCATGTTTTTTTTAATTTATTACATTTTCACATTGTTTTGAGCTTATCTTTGCTTTTTCTGGGGGATTTTTGAACAGTTTGATTTTTGTTATAAAACAAGAAAAGTGTTTTGTTTTTTATTTTTGTAGTAAATATGGCAAAATGTACTACACAGAATTGCGCATTTTGTATAATTTAAGGTTTGTTGTGGAATTAATGTGTAATGTACCGAAAAACTATTTGTTTAAAAAAGAAGCTGGTATTTTATTGATATCAAGCATTGCCACAAAAACTGTTTTACAGATAATTAGCTAAAATTAATTGTAAAGTAGTAAAAAAAAATGCTCAAAAGGCCCCAGACTTCTGGGGGTTAAGCTCACTGAAGGGGTTTGTTGATTCAGATATTTAGTATGGGATTTATGCTTATGCACAATGAGTCTTTTTACAAGACATTAGTCTAAACTGTTAAGAAATGCAAATAAAGGGCTGCTTCTTGCCCCTCTGCAGAACAGGAAGAAGCTTTTACTTTATGTAGTCTAACAACAACAAAACAGAACATCTGGAAGCATCTTAAAGCCCTGTCACTTCTGCTGAGCAGTTTTCTGAGCACACATGCATGAGCTTCCTCAGAAAGCCAGCTGTTACATGAAAATTAATGTTCTCTTTTGCATCAACTGTTTAACTATGTTGGGAAATGATATTGAATTGCTGCGTGTATTGTGTACTAGGTTTACCTTTAGAACCCTTGAAGACTGTAATGGTAAAGAAGAAGAAATAGTGTTGAGTGTGAGGGATGGACTCTATGGATTGAGGTATAATTTATTGAGGGAGGCATTTGATACCACAATCGATTTTGTCATATTTACAATCACATTTAGTGTTTTTGGTCACAAAATAAACAGGCGAAAAAAAGATAATTTGCCGCTTCTCGCACTGCAAAATTATAATTTTGGGGTAAAAGAGGTCATTAACAAGTAATGTTTCAAAATATATTATTGTTATAAATATAATGAAATGCACATTCAAATCATGCCTTATGTGTAAAGGTAAATACAGATAAATTATGTGTAATTACAGATAAAAATAGAAATGAACTTTAAACTAAAAAACTATTTAAATTATTTTAAAGAGGGAATATAAAACATTACCATGTATGTATTTATATGTGTAGAGTTGAACTGTGATCATAAACTGCACTCGCTTCTCTCTGACAAAACTAATATTTCAACCTTTAGTGCAGAACTACCACCCTAACAGCATGACTGAGATCAGACACGTCTTTAAAGGGATTTCCTCTCCATGAAACGGGGACAGTGATTGGATGATCACCATTTAGGCTTTCCTAGGGCTCAGACTGGTGCTAACAAAGCTAGGATTCTGGGTTGAATCCCAGGGAAAGCAAGAAAGAATCAAATGTGTTCATTCCTTTAAATAAAAGTCACTTTGTATAAAAGCGTAAATGTAAAATATAGTGAACAAAGTTCAGTCTTTGTTGTCATCATGTAAATGAGATCATTGTCGCAGATGCAACTTCAACTCAATCAACAGAGCGACGTTTAGAATGCGAATTCCTATCCCAAGCCAGGCAAGAACTGATAAAATGTGTGAATCCTTCCAATGTATGTCTGCCAAATGCATAAATATAAATAGCTAAAAAAAAACAGAACAACACAAAGAAAATAATGTAGGAGTAGCCTCAATTAACGTCAAGCTGGTATTTTCAATCCTCTCAGTCCTCTGATATTGTATATCTGACAGATTCTACAATCCAAACCAAATCACTGCAACCCACCTGTCCCTCTCTAAACCCTATGGACAGTGGGACAGAGCCTCAGTCTGCGAGTGCCTGACTTTATGTAACGACCTCAGCCGCTCTGTCTCATCTCCAAGGTGGGGGTCGGAGGGCAGATGAAGCCGTATTATTTTCTTCTTACATAATATTCAGTGTATGAAGAGCTGCCAGCAGTGACCAGAATTTCAATGAGATTTATTCTCTCTCGCTGTGTCTTTTCTCATCATATTTTAAGGACACCACACACACACACATGTGTTCATCATACTGTCTGAATCCCCTCAAAGCCTCTCAGGATTTCATGTCAAATCAGGATGAGTGAGGCTCGGTGTTATGGCATGGGGAGTAGAGGGAAGGACAGAGAGCTGATCAGCTGATGCAGTGTCTTCTCCATACGTTAGATCTGAGCACTGCTGTAGGGTTTAAAAGTTTTAGGAAAAAGCTGTAAACAAAGAATGCTTATAAAAATGGAAGTGGTAATCATTTATTTTCATTGATGAACAAAAGAGATATCTAAATTAAATTATTAGCGGTGTAACACAGAGTCACCATTTAACAAGTTAAGTTTGCCTGAAAAATACTTGTCCAGATTTAAAGCTTTTTACACAGTGGAAGCTGTAGTGAATCCAGGTGAATTCCTTAAACCATTTTGTTTGAAAATATAGGGTTTGGACTATTTCTGTTGTATTGGACTGATGCAGCCAGATTTCTAATGATCCCTTGCTTCTGCTTTTTAATCTAAAACATATTAATATCATATAACATAACATCTAAACTACATATTTAATATCTATTAACAGTTTTTATGTTGTTTTTAAACAGCTGCTGGCTTTCAACACACAAATAATACATGGAAATAACAAACTAAACAGTCAAAAAGTGTATCTCTTTGACATTGTAAGCTTTTGTTAATATTTGTTCATTATTATCAAAATAATTATCATGACATTAACTGTTAATGCTGCTGAAGGTTTGAAACCTTTCAAAATGACATCTGAATACTACTGTGCGCATGTTTGCAAACAACTTTTGAAACATTGAAACTTGAGTTTGGACTATTTTAAATCAGGACTATTTTAAATCACTGTAAACATAATTTTGTATGTGAGTCTTTTAAACCCGTGCCATATTTTAAATATAGGTGGATGTATTTTGCGCTGCTGTTGATCATTATTACATAAAGAATGCTTTAAATCTAAATGCTTGCAATTGTAAATGCTCATTTTCCACTTATTTCCACTCATCTGTCACATAGGTGTTATTGATTTTTTTTTTTTTAAGAAAAGAAGTTAAAGAAATTAAACAGCCAAATCAAAAATGGCACAGCGGCATGTCAGAAATACTCTCCCCTCACAATTAATTTCACCAGTATTTAACTAGTTCAATTCAAAAATAGAGCATGAAGTGATTAAGGGAGCATTCAAGGGCATAAGGTGATGTCATACAATGCACCCTTACAGTTAGCCCGTTGTAATTGTAGTGTGCTTGTTGTTTGAGATTAGCTGACAGATCTCTCTCAGTTTATGTGTTTGCTGGAACAATTCCTCGTACAGTTTTGACTTCTAAAGATAATATTAACTTTTGATGATTTCTCAACTGTTTAAAATCACAGAATCCTGCCCTACAGGATCTGTTTTTTTGCAGAAAGGTATGATTATGAAGACCGATGCATCCTGGCATGTTTGCATTGCCCTTCAAATGGTTCACAGAAGAAACTAACATTATGTAGACGTCAGTTTACTTTGGCATTTGCTGTGATTGGGATCTTTAGAAGACTTTCTGTCTTGATTATCTTATTAAAATGGCATCTGATTGGTCCCAGTCACCTGTGCTAGTGTGTTTGCATCCCCTTGTGGCTCCTGAGCAAGAGGTGTTTCCATAGCAACAGGTTTCTATAGAAACTGGATGGCAGTGCTTTCTGGAGTGTGAGTATGAATCATTCTCCCAAGCCAAAGACTTAGAGCCGTAAGCAGTTGAACTTTTAGAACCATTTAATCTAACCGCCTGTGACTATATTCCTGGGTGAGTGTGTATGGATGTTAAAATACTCCCTTAGAGCAAAATCAGAGCTGCAAAAATTTCAAAAATGCAAAAATGGGATTGCTTTTATAATAAAAATTATTATTGTTTGAAATTCAAGCATTTTTTTTAAGATGCAAATGGCACCATTTAAAACTTTTAACCTCAACATCGAATACACCAATCATAGAGTGAGTGCACATCAGGTGATAACTGTTTCTGAAGCTAGCACAGCCACACCTCCACTTTAGGCTAAGCTGCGTCACCTCAAGAGAAAGCAATCAAGTGAAGGGGTGAAACTAGCTAAATAATACTAAATATTGTGCATGCTGTACTTATCGTAATGGACATGCATCCTAAAAAGTCAGATTTGGCTGCAGACTGAGCTACATTTTGACCAATAATTGTCATTTTCCTGGAGATGTGAAGTAAACGTGTCCAAAACCCAGTGACCATTACAAGGCAATAATAATACATACAAGGACAAACTTTTTTTCAGTCTTTTATATTAATGTCTTCTATTTTTGCAGTTTTGAGTTTTTCCACTGAACTTACTTCCACCTTGGTCATATGATCAGAGTTCCATCCCATGATCGTTCATTCTGTGTTTCTCCCAGACTACTATCCGTCACTGTGACTACAGTGTGTTTGTGAATAAAGAATGGTCTTTCATTTATTTTGTTGAGTTTATTCCTCCTCCTTTGGAGAAGTTTTATATTGCTGTTCAGGTTTTCCACACAAGGTGGTTTATTGCAGGTATATTGTTTATTGATGGTTTAATGCAGGTATATTGTTTACACAAGAAAATCTGTGTTAAAATATCCACATTTACATATCCAATGAGTTTTAGTCTTTTAATTGCGGTTACTAGCGCAAAAGAAATGTTCGATTAATTTGTTTTGTTTTTTTAAATCACTTGACAGTACTATTTAAAGTACATTAAGAAGTCTTGGAAAACATATTTCATCGTCCCATTTAACATCCTTCCAACAGCATTTTAGACAATTGGTCAAAATATCTACAGTACATTGCAATCATGGTGACACTGAGCTGATTAACATTACAGTTTGTCCTTGGAGTCATTTTAGAAGCAGATTCATGTGTTAGTAAATGTAGGGTCCTTTGTTAAGCAAGCAACTCTTACAATGAGTGACACTTCACAGTTTTAAATGAAGTAAAACATTTAACTTCTGAAAAAAATGTTCAATCAGTTTGTGAATGTACACGTTTTGGTGGATTTAGGGGATTTTGCTTCTCAGCTCTGCTGAAGTTAATAAATAACTTCAGCTGTGATCTAAAGGGTTATATTTGAAATACAGCCATGATTTGTTAGCAAGATATTTATGTGTATTTAGGATAGCCATGACTTGTTAGTGTTTTTTTGACTGTCAAACATAACCCTCTGATTGCAGTGGTATTTATTTGGATGATTTGTGAATACCAATAGAAACATGCAAGATGTCAACTCAGACTGTTGCTATGGTGTCGGTCAGTACAGATTTGGTTGTGTAAACACAAAACTAATTTCGGCACATAAGACGCACCCAATTTTTAAAGAGGAAAATCCAGAAAAAAAGATTCTGAACCAAATACTGTTGTAAAATATTTTATATCAACGGTGTAAAAGTTAACAGCCAAACATGTAACATGAACAGACAGTAAACAGTAAAAGTAACAAAAAAAAGGTTGTAATGTTTTTCTTTGCCCCCACTCATCACTCTAAAGTCCACCATTCGTTATCACCATCACTGTTCCAGTGCAACATTGTCACTACATTACTAATAATAGCTAGTAACATGGTCACTACATTACTAATAATAGCCAGTAACATTGTCACTACATTACTAATAATAGCCAGTAACATTGTCACTACATTCATAATAATAGCCAGTAACATTGTCACTACATTACTAATAATAGCCAGTAACATTGTCACATTACTAATAATAGCTAGTAACATTGTCACTACATTACTAATAATAGCCAGTAACATTGTCACTACATTACTAATAATAGCTAGTAACATTGTCACTACATTACTAATAATAGCCAGTAACATTGTCACTACATTACTAATAATAGCTAGTAACATTGCCCCCACATTAGTAATAATACAGTGGTTCTCAAACTTTTTTAGTCGAGCCCCCCTGTAATCAAACACTCCCTAATTGCAGAACATGTTACTTACGTTTGTTATCTCGTATGTACATGTGTGAGATGTACCGCTGAGAGATGATTTGAGTTTGAGTTTATTAAAGAAGAGTTTCAGTCATTGAGATCGTTTTGTTTACCTCGCGAGCGCGCGCGCGCGCGCGCACGCCCGCGAGAGAGAGAGAGATAGATAGAGAGCGAGCGCTGGAAACAAGCTTATGCTTTTTGTTCTAATATAAATCCTTTTGATTTTTGTCAGCTTATGAAAACCCAAATAACTCCAAAGGATCAAACTGTCCAAGATTGTGAAACTGTCCAAGTGAATGTTTAGCTGAAATAAAACCCTCACAGACTGAAGACGATGCTTATCGATCATCATCTTATTGTCAGGCTCAAAAACATAGCAGACAAACTATGAGCTGTGCCCATTTCACATCTTGAAATGTATTTTAGCGTGAGAAAACGGGTTTGTAGCGTGAGAGATCACTCAAATGCGAGAGTCAGCTGATCTCTGTAGTTTCGCTCGTGACGTAAGTATGGATGCGGATGCCAAAGGCATTGTGGGAAATGTAGTTTTTCCCCCCGTTTTCGTTACGTCCGCGCAATGGCAGAGATGTGCGATGACGTCAGCGCGCAGCGCTTGGTAAACAAATATGGCCGCGGCTTCGGCCTAGCTCCGGAGCTCTTACACCTCTCATACGGCCGTTACCGGACTTCGCGGCGGTTTGCATTCGCTTCATAAGACGCACCAACTTTTCCCCCTCAGTTTTGGGAAGAAAAAGTGCGTCTTATGAGCCGAAAAAAATACTGTATTTAGAATTTTTTGTCCGTAGACAAATAACAATATGTTTGCTTTTACAAGCCAACATAATAAAGTGCAGAATAGGGAGCCTTAATAGGGAAAAGTTCATAAAGTGTCCATAATTAATTGAGGTCAGATATCAAGAGAATTATGATTCAAAAGACAATGTTTTGTTATTATGGAGTTGGCCATACAAATACAAGCAAAAATCATTTTCAGTACAAATCTCCCTCGAGGCTTTGGATTGCAGCCCAGATGTTTTGACTTGCTGTAAATCCTTCATTGTACTGTAGCTCACATCTGGATTATCCGTCACAAATCAAATCAATCCCTGAAGGTGTTCAGCTCCAGGTCAAAGATGGTTGACCTTTTACCCATCAGTTTGAGTATCCTTTTTAATGATTTAATTATTTCATCATGCTATTTAGTAATGTTCGCTTCAGAAAGCAAACACTTTCCCTAAGCATTTTCACATGAATCGTAAACTGCTATAGAGCCTCTGGAATGAGTCGGTAGACCTGTGTTCCTTTCTTAACATGACGTATAAATGACGCGATTCGAAAGGTCGAAATAAAGTGTCCTACATTTGGTACCATACGAAAACACATCTAACTAAACGAGTTGTGATAACGAAAACAAATCTGTGAAAGTTGGGTCTTTTGAGGACTTAAGTAGCACGTAAAAGAGCCTTCTTTTCTGTCTTCTCTGTCGTTGTCTTCTTCTTTACTGTTTCCGCATGTTACGCAGAGTGCATCTGTTGTATTGTAAACGCCATCTTCAGGCAGGGAGCGTCATTGCATCAACATTTTCCTTGACCCAGGCAAAGAGCACCCTGTTGAGAAGCCATGCAAAGATTCGTGCGAATCTCAATTCGGACCATTGTGTAGAGGCCTTAAGGTCCCAGATTTTTGCTAGCAGCTTGACTGCGGAATAGATTAGAAATGTGTTGGCGGATTTCATGAACATGTTTGTGGTTAGAGTTTTAGGGTGTCTGAAGGGACATACTGAATCATATTAATTCAATAATAATGATTGGTGAGAGCCAGTGAATGGAGTCAATATCATCTGAATTGCTTCTATACAACAGAAAATATCAGAACAATCACTTATTAGTATGATCTGGAATTGAAAAATAAGTTGACTTTGTTTTTGGAGCTCAATCCTGACTGAACCAATTTCTTTTTCATGTCTCTCTCTCCCTTCAAAGGCTTCACTCCTAGTCCATTCATACCTCTGACTTATGGTCTCACGCTAGGGCTGCCAAACTCACTAATCCTGGGTCACTAGACTCCTGTATCAATGGCCCAAGGACGTCCTGTGAAAGTAGTTGTGAGTGAACAAGGGGGCTGACATGACTGGGATCTTGTGGAATGGAAAATACCATAAACATTCAAGCAGAGGACCGTGCAGGGGAATCCCAGAACCCCCTGAGAGCTGTAGCCAAAAAACACAGTATGTGTGTTGAGAGATTCTGCTTTAGTCTGGAAATTCACACGGTTGCTAGCCCAGAATAGACCCTTAATCTCTTAACAGCGGGCCAGTTATAGTAAATCAGCTTTGATTAACCTAGCTCAGCTGATCTGAAATCAGCCTGACACAAATTCTCTAGCCATCTGAGGAACCCACTCAGGTTAACACTGATCCTGGAGCAGTGGCTCAGTCTGAAGTTTCCAGCGCAGATCAAATCGGGTCATCGCACTGTCATGTTGTGTGATAATTAGCTTCTATCATGACACAGCTTCGAAGAGCCTGTGTGTGCATGGTGAGGTGTACGGTAGGAGCCAGGCAACATTCGGTTACCTGGATATTTTGGTCTTTAAGTATTCAGGATGCTGCAGGGTTATTTCCAAGTTACATGGAAGGGATTTCCAATCAGATGCAGCTTTGCATTCACAAACAGGTCGTTATCAAGTGTGTGTGTATAGTGTTGAGGTTTACAGATAAACAGTTTCCATAGAAACCACCTTGTCTTTTGACTGGATCGTTCGCTGTAGCTTATTTTGCCAATAAATCAATGGTCAAGCTGTTTGTCCACACATTGTGTAAATAGTTACCAAACAGAATGTGTCTCCAACATGCTGAGCTCCTCCAAACAGCTGCTTTTGTGCTCCACCACCAGACCTTGTTTAGTGTGAGGTTTGATTGGAGCTCTGCACAAACTGGATGCTATATATTTTTATAGATGCAGGGGAGTTTAGGATCAATTACACTTTTACGTTTCATAAGCAGATTAAAGGGTTTCCAGGATCAACCAGCCTCTGCATTAATATAGCCTTACTGTGTAAGGAACTGAGCCTGCTATGCTCTCCAAGGAAGTGTTTATGTAATTAAGTTTAAAACATGAAAAAAAGTATATAATTTTTTTATTTGATGGATTTTTTTGAGCAGTAAAGAACATCAATATTTCCTGAAATTGTCTATAATATTGTGATCAGTTCCCCAGTAAAAAAATTTGGTACACTTACAAAAAGTTTAGACCCAAACAACCCAATGTTTTGGGTAAAATTGCTTTAAACTGATCTTGTTCAAACAGAATAAACTCAAGTTTTTCCCAAAAAACTTTTCCATTTAAAACAACCTGCTGTTTATATTTCATAACAAGTGGTATGTTACTAATCCATCACTAAGCATAAGACAATCACACCCAGTCTTGTGAACTATTGAGTAATTGTTTTTGGACATGATCATGCTACCTTTGCGGATCAATAATAGATATACCTATAAAAGTTTTTTTAGACTGGCAACAATGGAAGAGTGTGATTTCTTTTAGTGGTTGATAATATCATGCAAACTCAGCCTGATCGTTTTCTCTGTGTCCGTGAGTGTATTGTTTGCTTAGTATGAAGCACTGTGACCTGTTGCTCAGAGTCAAAGAAATGCTGTATCCTTAGCTATGGTGGTTTCCATGGTGACGGTCCCCTGGGCAACCTCTGGGCTGCCAGACACACTGGCCCATATACCTAGAGTTATCTAATGAGACAAACAATCTTTCTTCCTCTGTCTTTTGCCCTATTTACCTTGCGCATTCAGCAACTGTACACATGCATTTTCAAAAAGTACATTATAATGAAAGTTTTTTTAAATAGACTTTCAAATTTGACACAGTAGGGTGCATTGGGGAACACTATTGAGACATGACAGCTGTTCAGATGACAGTCACTTACACCCTCCACAAGCTGTTTAAGCCATAGATGTAAGTTCTAAATATGCTGGTTGATTGCAGTGTGCTCTATCACATTATATAGTGTATTCTGTATTTCTACAGTTATAACATGAAAAATATATATAAGAGTTGTAAACAAAGTATTATTGTGTTACTGGGTTACACTTGGCTTTAGCATATACTGCATTAAATGAAGACATGTATGCTTCATTTTTGTAAATATGTCAGTATTGGTTGAAATAAGTAAAATTTCATTATACACATTTAATTAGTTGAACAATAAGAACAACCCAGAGCTGAACACAATAAATACAACTTAGAACAATGTTGTAATACATTATAAATGCCGCTGTACCCACAATGCACTTCGGTTTTTGGTCGTGCATCATCACCTGTCAATGAGCAATTGTCACAAGGAAGTTAAAGATAACCAAAAGGGAGCTATTAAAGCAAGTTTTAAGGCTATAAATATTTCCTTCTGTGTTATGAATATAAAATGCATGGGTTTCACATTGTGAAATCATCTTGATATTGTTCATGGTGTATTTTTAGTAATATTATTTACATTATCTCTTTTGTGGAAACAGAGAATATCCATGATCATGCGTTTCAGCTCTGTGTTGGGAGCAGTGTGTGGTGGAGTAGGCGGACCAGATGCGTTACTGTTTGTTTGTGTTTACAGGGGGTGTGTATGTGGGTGGTAGACGCTACACTCTGTAAGTTTCTAGACCCACTCATTAATTACATTAAAAAAAAAAAACAGCCTGACACCCCCAGTATGTCTGTATGAGTGTGTTTATCCTAGTAATGTTCTTTGTGCATTGTACTATTTGTGTAGTTGTATTATTAATCGTCTTTGTAGTTATTCAGATATTTTTTTAAGCAACTTGATACCAGCTTTAAATTCTGTAGTTACCACATAATGTCATACAATGCTAATATTTCAATAATGGATAATAAAAGATAATAATGAACTCATGAGCAGTAATGGATGACAAATGAGAACAAAATGGCCAAACAAGGCCTGCAAAAACCACCATCATAGACCAAATGCTGTGCTTAGCTGCTCTGAGATGAAGACATAATGCTTATTTCGATGGAATCTGCTTGTTTCTGAGCTGTCTCCCGCTCTCTATGGTGCTTACTGTTATATTGGTATGATGGGAAATAACAACACCCATACAATTATCGATTAGCAAACGTGTTACTTTATGTGTTAAACTTGAAGCGTGTTGAATAACCGAAAAGTGTGTGATGTGATTGAGGTACAGCAGCAGTTGGTGTCCAGTAATGTGAAGATGGAATAATGAAGACATGGGGCATTTCACAGAGTTACGCATGTTCTCTTCTTCATTTCTGTTACATCATGACCCAAATAAAATAGTGTTTGTTTGTTTTTTTTCATTGTGCAAATTTTGTTCCGTTGGAGTCAAATCATTTAAACGGCTGATAAGACATGAAGCAAGGCCAAAGATGGCTGGAGAATATCTAAACCAATGATCCAGTCGATTCCATTCTTAATGAATGATCAAAATAAACAGAGCCATGTTATGTCGAGTCATACTCAAAGTCCACCGGTACCAGTCTGTCTGGTTCCAGTGCCTATGGCAGCCAATTGGAGCATCTGTTCAAAATGTGTAATTAACACATGTTATATAATGGCCAGGTGCGGAGGAGTAGCTTAAGAGAATAAATTATGTCCTCTGGTTTGTTTCTTCGCTAAAGCTGACATACAGGTCCAAGGTCAGCTGGGTGCATTATGTTGATTGCATTAATCAATATACTGCAATGGCTTCATTCAGGCAGCGTCTTGATGACGAGCAACCAATGCTTTTGAAATACATTAGCATTAGCATGCCTGGGCGTTACAGTGGAAGAGAAATAGACACATAAAAATTACTAAGTATTGCTGGCGGTTGTTGAATACAGGCGTGGTTCATCAAGCAACACATTATACTCTAATTTGTTGTGGTTTTTTTTTCTCTATTATGTTGGTTTGTCAACTTGAATGTTTTGAGGTAATCCATTTCCACAACCTACCAAATTCATTGTAGTTAGCATCACTTAGCACTGGACGGTATGACCAAAATTAGATTTCACGGCATGAGAAATTTTATTTCAGGGTAACCATATCTTTCATGTTGTGGTTTTGTTGTATAGTTATTCCAGAAAATGTACAAATGCGCTTTATATTATGAATAAGATTGAATATTTAAGAAAAGGACAATGTTATTTTTGATTATACTTTTAAACTTAATGAAATAAATTACGAGCTCCTGCTCTGGATTTTATTTTGAGCCCTCCCTGTCTGTTCGTTTATCCTTTTCTATGTTGTTGTAACCTCCCAGCATATCCTTCAGTCATACATTCAACAGTTTGCCCCGTCTCTGCCTCACATGTGCTGCATGTGCGTTGGGCACGCCTACTTTTTTACATTTTGCTGTATACACAAAATAAAAAATATATATATTTTACGGTACACATTTCATTCCACGGTAATGATAAGTACTGTCATGCCTGATATTTTTGGGCTCTTTAGTAGACCCCATTGTTGTCTATTTTTGTCATTAATCATGAGAACGGAGAAGGTGGGGTTATATGTCTGTTAATATTCTGTTGATAGGTTATTCAGTAGCATCTTATGGCTGCTTTTGACAATTTCATACTGTTATATATGTTCCATAAAGACTTGAAGGACATTGCAAGCAGCAGCAGGTCGTGTTGGAAATCAATAACCAGGATGTAATGTGTGATAAGACAGTTAAACCCTAAAAGATGAAATGTTACTAAGGGCAAATTTTTGACCCTTAACAATGACTGTGGTCCGTGTGCTAGGCAAAGTACAGCAGCACCTGTGTTTCTTCTGCATGAGGAACGCTGTTATGGAGGTGTTGATAGAGCTGTAATGAGTGACTCATGGGCTCTTGCTTCTGCTGTGCGCTTGTTTAACATGAACAGTTTAGTGAAGTGAATTTGTAAAGTTCAGGGAGTTCACTTCATATTAACTCAGAAGGCTGATTTTGTGTCTTTGTTTGTGGAAATTTGTAAAATTAGCAATGACTCCTTGTGATGGTTTTCTGAAGATTTCAATGGCCCATACTTTAGTTTTTTTTTTTTTTTTTGAACATCTAGACCAATGCAGGTGCTGGTCGTCTAATTAGAATATAATTAAAAGGAAGCCTTATTTCAGTAATTCCATTCCAAAATGGGAAATTGTGTAATGCATACATACATTCCACAAATACCGATACATTTCATGTGTTCATATCTATTTATTTTGATAATTAAAACTGACAACTAATGAAAACCCCAGATTTAGTATCTCAGAAAAAGGTTCTATTTTGAATGGTGCCCCTCTCTACTCAGCTAATTAACTCCAAACAATGCTAGCAAAGGCTTTTAAATAGTGTCTCATTTGAGTTCGGTAGGATACAAAATGATGGGGATGACTGGTATCTTGATGATTGACCAACAGATGACCATTGACACCTTACACAAGGAGGGCAAGACACAAAAACAGATTATGAAGGAAGCTGACAGGGTTTTGTGTTCAAGCTTCATAATAGCAAACAATTCTATTGTTTGTTTGTACTTCTTTTAAAAAGGAAAATGACTCGCTGTAAACAAACGAGGAGGACTTTTATTTCTTTGATCGAAGAAGACTTAATGTTAATTATGTCACCAACCGGAACTAGTTGAGCAAAGCCATCCCAAGTTATTTTTAATATTCAGTGGAAATGCAGTATTAGGGAGCTGATGACGGTACAATCAACAAGGTCAGACACATCGAACAGGATGGCAGAACCTGTGCCCCGTCAAGGGACCAGGCATTGAGTCAGGGTTTATCATCAAGCCCCTCAGTTTAGTCTTTCCCCATGGGACTCAAAAAGGCAATGTTGGGCTACCTTCAGTTGTGGCCAAAACCCATGGGAGGGGCAAATGTCAAAAGGCAGGTTCCTAAATGTCTCAATCTTATTAGCTTAAAAAGTCTGTTGTAAAGTTTACACATCTCTTTTATAGCCTAATGTTAGTCTAATTAGACTCCTCCCCATTCAGGTTGTTACTGTGTTTTATTTGTGTAAAAGAGTGATGCTGAATCCACCAAAAAAAATTATTAATTTCATTTTTAATGTTGAAGTATACAAACATGTCACGTTGTATTTTTGAAATGTTTGAAATCATAAACTGCAGATGACTTTAAAATATTGAAAAATTGGCAGATTTTTCAAAACCAAAAAGACTTAATGACCTCATTAGTTTGACCATGATGTTTGCTATAAAGTTTGGCAGCTCTCAAAGGGCGTGAAGGATCTTGAATCCCTGAGGGCAAAGTGCTGGGTTGACAGCTGTTAGCATGCTACAAACACTGCTGAGGGAAAGTATCATTATACTCCATCCACAGTCCATACGCACACATTGATATGTGGCCTTCACTGCTGGACAGATGGTGGCTTTAAGCTGCAGGTCCTTGAAGGAGACATTGACTGCGGGAGAGAGAATGAGCAGCAGACAGTGATGCAAAGAAGAGAGTCTGCTGTTATCGAAGCCCCAGAGCATGCTGGGTGTTGCTTTATTAAAGCGCTAACAAGCAGGAGGGAGATTCTAGGTCAGAAATTGACACGTTTTCTGCAATCTCACATGCACAAGTCCAACAAATTAGTTGCACAGACACAAAAACTCATTCTAAAATTACTTAAAAGTGCACATTAATGCTGTATATTGCAGCTTGACCCTCAAACGTAATTTGCATGTGTCGTATGAAACCTTAGCCAACAATCTCTCTCTTTCTCACTCTCTCTCACACACATATGCACGCACACTGACAGATATGCTCTCAAATCCCCTGTCAGCCTTCCTCAATTTGCAGCAGATCTTTTTGCTGGTTTCCCCAGCCGTCAGCAGTTCTTCATCCAATTAAAGGAATGACAAACCTGCACATGAGCAGCTCTCCATCTGAACCTGCGTTCAAACCACAAAACATTGGGATTATTTATGCAAAAACTAGAATTAGTTACTGTCATTCAGGATATTCCACACCATATTTAAAGAAATTGTTTGCTCAAAAGACAATATGTTGATTTTATTAACTCTGTTTTTATTGCCACAGATATTGGAGGCCAGTCAAAAGTGTTATTGGTTCATTTAACAATTTTAAATTAATGTAATGTTTCCGTTATGTTTATTTTGAACATCTTTTCAAAAACACACAATATGAAAAAAAAATGTGTAATGTAATAACCCCCCCCCCCCCCCTACTACTGGATCATGTAACCAATACATCTCTTCTAATTCTGGGTCATGGCACCAGCTCTTTCAGTACTACCTGCATCCATTTTTTTCCCTTTTTTTTCCCCCATATGTGGTTTTCCTTAAATAGGTTATCAAATGCCTAAAGCAGCTATAATCAAGCAAATTCTATTTTAAAACCAATATGCTTCTAATAGTTTTAAAACAAGGCCGCAGAGTGTTTTAAATCATTTTCAGGAGACTTTATAAATCATCAAGTAAAATTCTTTTCCAGAAAGTAATGATTTAGTAACTGATTTAAATGTGAAGCTTAAAACTGAGGTTACTAGGATGATGAATGTATAATTGATGCTAGATGGCACTTGTAGTGTAGGTGCTGTAATCCCACAAAAGGGATGCCAACATATTTTTGGCTTGGGGGTTATTTATAAAGTGAGCACGTCCAAATAATCTACCTGCTATAAAAAGGTACTATAGAAATGCTTTACATGCTGGTGTGCCATACAAGTATATTTTTTGTCATTACCTTACTCTGATGACTTGCACGGAAAGAAATCAGTTTAAAAGAAATAAATGAATTACAGTGACGGGTGATAGGCTGAAGTTATTTATTTAAAGGCTAATTTTTAATGTCATGTGATCTACCCAAAGAACCTTTGCGATCAACCTGTAGATCGCGGTCTACGTATTGAGGAACCCGTGTCCTGCAGTTTACATGCAGCATATTAAAATGAGATGCATTGCCATCATTTGTTTTCAAGTCGCCATGAGTCTGCTTTGGAGATTTTCAGAAGTAGTAGGTGGTGAGTCTTTAATGAAAGGAGTTGAATACATTACTCTGATGGGTTGTTAACACTGAGCTGAGATTAGCTGACTCCTTACAGTTTCCAGTAATATTTACTAGGCTTTATACTGTGACACTAAATTTCAATTGATGTAAACGTCAGTTGGCTATTACTCTGAAAAATGGCAGTTTGTGGAACTGCAAAATATTTGTTTTTCTGATTTATTAAAACGAATCCAGCTTAGTTGTTTTATGTGGATATAACATGTTTAATTCAGGTTGATTTCATTTGGTCAGACACATTTTACTGTTACCTTGATGATTTGTAATTGACACAAACATCTAGTCGCCGTTAGCCCTCAACTCAGTTTGTTTCCATTTGACTGTGGTTGTGTTGTCTGGTTTGACGTCAGCGATGCAGGGTCTTTGTGGTGAAGTGTAGTGTTATTGACGTCAAGCCTGATGCAACACTTCCTGACTTCTGCATCTTGAAACTGAAACGAATGACTGTTCAGTTTAACATTTTTTCAACCAAAATAGCCTTAAAATATTTAAATCTGCAGTCTAACAACTTCACAACATCATTAGGATTACATGCTGATCCTAGAAACTTAAATGTACAAAATGGCTTTTTGCGAGTTTCTCTTTCTTTTTCAACAGTTTCCCTCCTCTCACACTTGCTCTCTGTGTTGACAGCCGAAAGTGTGAATTATTCATCTCTTCAGGCAGATGAAGAATGGGTGGCGGGAGCATGTGATGCTCACTCTTGGGACAGGAGTCTACAGCTAATACTGTGTTTCCATGCTTATGCTCATGTTTTCAAATATTTGTTCTTTCTCTGCAAGTATGGATTTAAATTAAACCTTAAAAACAAGTTCCATCGCATGACTATCAAATTAAAAATAAATGAATTTAAATAAAATGATTATTATGAGTAGTTTACATTTTCTGTACTCACATATTCCTGATTAGGGCCACAGGTTTGTATGTGATATTTCATTGGGTGAAAAGATCGGAGGCTAGGAAAGGACCTAGGTTCAGTATTGCCTGTGATTTACTTAAAAGTTTCAACTGTTTTCTTTCAAACTAATGGTGTTCATTAATGACTGTTTTATTTATAATGAATTCAAGCCGGGTGTTTCTTTCACAGGTCAGCCGTGTCCTGAAACCCGGTGGCCGTTTCATTTCACTCACCTTTGCCCAGCCTCATTTCCGTAAGAGGCTCTACGCCAGGGCAAAATACGACTGGTCCGTGAAGCACTATCATTATGGTAATAGCTTCCACTACTTCCTGTATGTCCTGACCAAAGGGGAGGAGCTTAGCCCAGAGGATGCTGCACTGGAGAAGAGGATGGTTGAGGAAGCTGAGGCTCCACCTTCTGAAATACAGTTTCAGGAAGTGGAATCTGAGAATTTCTTGAACAATATAGGATTATAGTAACTTGGGACCATTTTTTAAAATACTGACGAGATATTTAACAGAGTTTTATGAGTGTTATTTCTAAGAGAAGACCAAATTGTTCTTCTGAAAGGAGTTTAGTCAGGACGGGTGATCTCTTTTACTGTACACCTTCTGTTTTTTTCTGATATTAAGTAGACTACAGTATCATAGATCATTTAAATACACCACAGCTTTCCTGTGGACTTGAAAGTGCCATAGTTGATGTGTTTCTTACTGAATAAGTGGAATGTGGAAGAATTGTAAGTTTTAATAATTGTTTTTAAAAGCCTTTTCCTTTTAGATTGTCATGTACATTTTATGTATTCTGTCTTTCTCTCTGTGGCCTATTTCTTCGTGGTTGTGCTGATTGCATTGACAAAGTTGAGTGCTTGACATCTGCACACTTGTGTAGACAAATTTGCCATAAATGATGCTCAAACAATAAACGAACAGAAAACAAACAGACCTGCTGTGTGGCAGAATGTGACAGACGCGTGTGCTCTTTTGAATGAGAGATGGCTGCAGAGAATTGGAAGAGGCCATTAATAAATCAGAAATCATTTATTTTTAATTTGGCTCTGGAATGTAATTACAGTCTATTTTTAAAACTTCAGGAAGGTGCCTGGCTTTCGGGAAAGCTTCTTGCACGCTAGTGTGAGCATGGACAGATATTTTACACTCAGATTTTTAGCTAAACAAACTCAAAACTGTTAATGGAACCAGTTATTTGACATATACTTAAAAGAAATTATTCATATATTTGCTAATTTTACAGCAAGCAAGGTTAATGTGTAACTTGCTCAGCAATTCTATCCTTGTAAGGCTATGTCCACATGAAAACGAGTTGTTAAAAAAACTGCATCCAACAGTTTGTAGTCAATTCAGGCATTTTAAAATAAATATTCCACATTGAGTTTGGAAAAACACAGGTGCCTCTAACAATCAGGAAACATATGCTCCATGCTGCAAGCCATGATAGCACAGTTCTGGTTTCGACCATCATTATACTTGCTCTTTGTAACCAAAGCAGTGATGCCAAGCACAGAGCATGACAAACTCCACCTCCACAACTCAGGAAAAACTGTTTGGTTTTTTTACAGTCAGCAGCGTTTTCAAAGTGACACACCTTGGTCGCGTTTTCAAAGTTGTCCAAAATTTCTGGGGTGAATTTTTGAGCATCAATATAGTCAGTCATGACCCCAATGTTGTGTCTCTTCCTATTTCCACTGTGTGATGGATCCAATCTATCCTTTCTGATACTGCATCTATTGGGTCACCCAATAAAAAATCTACACCATAAGGTGCTACTTGAACTTGCATCTTACTGCACCAATTTAGCTCTACCAGGGCTGTTCAATTTTTATTCCTAGTCCAAATAGATGTCAATGGAATTCGGTAAAAACGTGTTTTCTACAGCCCCCAGAGCTGTTTTAACGGTAGACCAGTCACGCCAGCCTGGGCCATCTTACCTTTTAGAGCTGAGCACTCACGAGAAAAGGAGTGCTTTAGAGGCCGGAGCCTTAAACAAAAAGATTGGGTAGCAGTTTCATGAAGAGTTAATCATGTCTAGATTGAATGAGTTGTCTGTGAAAGCCAATGATGTAGTCACAGGTCTTTCCCCTTCACTGAAGCTCTAAGCAATGACGTTAGGGTTGATCTGGGATCAGATGACTGCTGGTATCACATGTACCACAAGTATCAGGTTTAGATTTGTACTGTGATCATATTCTCACGGCATGCTGTGTAATGGTTCTTCAGGAACCCGGTGCTGCCTAAATGCCATGAATGGGGAGAAGAGAACAGGAGACCCTGATTAGGTTAATGGCTGGTTATGTTTCATTTTCCCCCTTGCTAAGTGAACACCCCATGCAAGGTGGACATAATGTTGACATTCAAGACCACGATTTTGAACAATGTACTTTTGAATAGTTGATGGAGTAATTTCAGAAATGCGCTTGTGCGATTTTCTGAGCTGGGGTTTTGTCTTTGGTTCAGTGGAGCTCTACAATATTGTATCTCTAGTTGTTTTGGAAAGATTTTGCAATCAGAAGCCTGGCATTTGTTATCTGGATAAGCTCAAATGAGTGAATCAATACTCTAGGGGTTACATTAACAGGATATTTCCTTTGTATTGACATTCTGCTGAGGTTTATCTAATTTGATGCAAGTTAAAATGTGTTTACTTTGATTAAGATACTTCAAAGGAGCTTCGCAAGTCGGAATGGTGCACTGAAGGTCTAGGGTTGGCACAATATAAACTAAAAAGTCTGGTCTAAGGATAGAAAGAAAGGTAGATAAACTTAAAAAGTTGGTGAAAGCAGGTGTAGATGGAAAGGAGTGAGAATATTTTGGGTCCAGATTTTGACATCTTCCTGTATGGGCAAACTAGACCAGCTTATCTGACCCGTTTGATGTGTCTTTTTCATTAACCACTGTAACAAATCAAGACTATACGATACCCTCTCGTTTATTACAAGAAAGAGAAGCACCTGTTACCAAGCTCATGTTTCTGTTGTTCATGCAGGGGGGCGTAGGGGGTGGCAGTCAGGACACACCATTACATCATCAAGAGCATATACTGGGGTATTGATGGCTGACACACAAACCCCTGCTAACAGCCTGCGAGATCCTCTGACAACAATCAGCTTAACATTTCACTGTGCTGCAATACAGACAGTCATTGGGTCTCGAAGAAAGTCTTTTTTTGCACAGGGTCCATAATTTAAATTCCAGTTATAAACCCATTTTGGTATGAAATAAATGTTGACTCATGGAAGATGTGGTAAAATGTTTTTGTTTTTTAAAAATGACACCGAATAAAACAGGGCCAACATTTTGCTATTGTTTGAGATGCTCAGTTTTCTCTGGATTTCTGATTTAAAAACAAATATTTTGAGGTTTTAACCCTTGCTTTAGTAACACTATCTACTGTGCTAGGGTTTATTATTTACCATTGCCTTATAATGCCAATCAATGTAAAGGCAACAAGATTTTATTCATCATAGACATCATTGAGAATACAAACATAAACAATATAAACATCATAGAGAAAATGGGGATTTGTTTGTTATCATACTACTAATTTTTATGACGTCACAGACAACTCCCTAGCAACCAAACTGTTTACACTAGCAACCAATTCTACACATCTTTAATGCCAATATGCAGAGATTAAAATGTTAATGTAAATGAAACATCTGTTGTTACAGTCTGTTGAGAGCAAAAGCAAAACAAATATCTTTGATTCCTTAAGGAAAAAGTTCAGTCATGTGACAGCGGTAACAGCCAATCACAGGTCAGCAATACGGCCAGAAGCCAATAGATGAACTCAGATTTTAAAGAAGCTTCATTTTTTTGGAGCGAGCGAAATGTGAATTGATTATTATTCAAGTCTTTCCGAGTCAAGTCGCGATTCATTGAGCCAAGTCGAGTCTCAAGTCTTTTGCCATATTGTGAAGTCGATTCTCAAGTCACCAAATTAATGACTCGAGTTCAAGTCATATGACTCAAGTCCACACCTTGAGAAGAATGCATTTACATTCCGAATAATATGTTTCTCACATTTTCAGGTTGATGCAAAGCGTTTCTTAGAAAGTTATTTCAAAACCTTGCAGTAAGACTCTTAGCAAGCATCGGCTAGCAACAAGATACATTTTCCCCACTCTTCCATTCTACTCTGGCCAACATAAACTTTGTTGTTTTTTTGCCAGGTTCAAAGGCTGAAGAGATAACATTTTACTGTAGAGCAGGGTTCAAGATAACAGCTGAGAAACTTATGATCATTATACGTCACTAACCACGATGATCTGTGTTGTATCAACAATAGAGGCCTATTGCTAACGAAGTGTAAATAAAAGAGGGTCAGGGTTTCTTTTAATTGTTTTTTCAAACCTCCCAAATGCAACAATTCTTTCAACACTGTTTAAATTTAGTTCCTATGTCTTGCCAAAACATTTACCTGCAAACATCCACTTCCAGCTTTTCTATCTCTCCTTCTCTTTGGTTCCAACACAACGGAAGTGTCCTAGTGGTTACTTGCATGAGGGGAAACACTGGTAGGACTGCTTATGGGAAGGGGTTTCTGTAAGTGGGAACACTGCAAAACTCAAAAACAAGTTATTTTTAATTTGATCCGAACCATATTACAGAAAGGTTGTGTTGAACTGCAGAAGTTTTTTGCCAAAACCTAATCAAAAGTAAAATTGATTTGGACCGTTTGCATCGAAACCAGTACCTCTGACTAATATTTATTGGTTAATTGTGAATTTGCACCACGTTTCCAGCAATTCAACATTATTTCCCAGGTTACAGTTAGATATCAGTGGCCCCTTAAGAATATCACATTCCATGAGCCTTCCTTTACAATAACAGCGGAGACAAAAAAAGGATTTTTTGCAATAAAATAAGTCCAACAATGTAGATCAAAGAAGCAGCAACTGCTGGACTCAACCTGGGATGGATCAAGGACAAAGTTCATAAATCAAATGTATTTTCCTCTCTTGTAATGTTATCTCCTGCACTTTTTTATCACATTGTTATCTGCTTGAGTTTGGCTTTCCGTATTGGGCCATCTGTCTCTTTTGAAATCTCCAAGAAGGGTTCCCTTGGGCATTCAGGAACATTTCATTGACCATGACTTAGATGCTGAAGCTGAGCATCCGTGACTACTCCTGAGTGACTGTCTGTTGTACCTTCTACTGTACAAGACGCTCGTGAAGCATTGAGTCTATGCAAATAGTGATGACTGAGTGGGAAAACACGCATTGATCATTTAGAAATCGTTTTGGTCAAATTTAGTGGCTAAACTTAAACTTGGGTTAACTGGACTTTAGTTGAAATCAATTTAGGTAAGCCTGACTTGTTTGCAGATGAATCCTAAGCCTCATTGCACAAATTGGACATGGCTGATCCGAAGCCCACTCATGGACGCATGATGACACAGATCAAGGATAAAAGGCATTGATTTCTCCACGGCTGAATCACACACAATGTTTCAGCGCTGCGTGTAATGATGAAAAACATCAATAATACTGTGAAATGCTACTCCATCGGATGCTACAGAGTGTTTGGTTTGTGTAAACAGGAAACGGCGTCTGACAGTTATTTGTTTACATGATCTCCATCACGCTGAAGAATCTTCTCAAGGATGTTCCGTGGAAACAGGATGCACCTGAGTTCAATTGAGTTGACAGAGGCTGTACAGTGCGACTTTATTAAGGGAATATTTTGACTTTTTACACTATTTATTTATTTATTTTATTTATTTTTTGGCCATAGCCTTTATTGTTGTTTTTTTTCAGAACGGAAAGGACAGTGGAGAGTGAACAGAAATCAGGAGGAGATAGAATGGGCTGGGACTAGTTTTGACATTATTTACTGATTATTTTTCTAGGGAAAGCTAGCTTATTTGTAGTTGCTTAAATAAAATAATTTAAAAAAATAAACAAACTTGCTTAATCAATATTATTAGCCTTTTTAAAATTATCGCTTTAGAACAAACCACTTTTTTCCTAACTAATAAACAAACCACGCTTTAGAACAAACCACTTTTGTCCAATGACCAATTAAATGAACCCTAACCTTTTTTTATGCTGGTTAAATATTTAAATTGCACTGTAAGCTGAGGATTACTATCTTGCTCAGTAGAAAGTAAAATAATATGCACCGTAATCATGGCAAAAAATAAAATATTGATTTGGACTTCAAGTGGACTTGAAAGTGTCGAGAACCACAGTGAGGAGCATTATCAAGATGTTTAAAGAGACCAGAATTGGAATTTAGAATTGTACAGAAATGGCGAGACAGTATTTTAAACGCCCACAAACAACTGCCTAGACATTTGCGAATAACTTATCCACGTCTGTAATTGATGTCTGAACAAAGACCGTTACTAGAGCCCTGCAAAGAAATGTACTGTGAGGTTAAATAAATGCCTGAATAAAGTTTTTTTAAGAACAAGATGTTGGGAAAGCACTGAGATACGCTGAACCGTAAGAACACCGATTCCACAGTGAAACTTAGTGGAGGGAGTATAAGGAAACTTAAAAAAGGAAGATTTTTTAGGACAAACTCAGTCTGTAGGAAAGCTTGGTTTGGTTCATCATTTTGTTGTCTTCCAGTGAAGAAACACCTCCAAATGAGCAAAGCTCAGAAGACAAGGTGGAAACTTGTTGATTTACAGTAAACGTCTAAAAGGTGGAATTCACCATTAACATCAGAGGCCTTATAACTTGATTAAACACGATTTTTAAATTCTTGTTTATTCTTGTACGTCAATATTCCATTTTGTTTACAGTTAAAATTCACGGCGGAAATGTACAATTAAAGAAAATGCAATTTTACTCAGATTAAGAATCTACATTTTATATTGAATAAGACATAAAAACATTTAAAAATCTGGGAAAGTACAGCGTCTGTGTAATAAAATTACAGTCTTTGTAATAAGTTATGGTACCATTTGGACTTCTTTTTTTTTTTAAGAAACAAAAGTGCAGTTTTGCTGAGAATGAAAGTGTTATATTTTTTGACACATCTTGTTATATTTTTTTGTACAGAACATCTCCGTTTGCTAAGAATCCATTTTTGTGTCGTAATAATGAATAATAACTCAATTTATTTAAATAGTGCTTTTCCAGATCTTCAAAGGCGCTTAACAATTTTTCAAAGCATTCACTCCCTCCACATTCACCCTCTGTCTGACAGATCCTGGCTCCCATTTTGTGGTTACGGCCTCTTGCCCACCACAAAACACACCCCACCAGTCACACACATCCATACAGGGCAAAGTGGGTGAAGTGCCTTGCTCAATGGACCTGCCAGGGATCGAACCGCCAACCTTCTGGTTAAATGACGACCACCTCCACCACTATGTGACTTGCTGCCCTGGACTTGTTGCAATACAATCAAATGATGACAGAAACTCATATCTACATGTTCTTCCACCATTTATTAGCTCACCAAATACAGTGAAAATGGTATTTTAATATGCGATGATTCATTCTTAGAATGTCATGATGTTTTTTTGCTCAATAAAACAATGTCCCATTATTGAAAAGTAGGTTTCATGCACAACAAACCGTACAACAAATCGTTTCTTTAGAATAATGGTACAAAACATAGCAAAAAATGTCGTTTCAACAAAAGAAAGTAATGTTCAAAAAGCTGTCAAATAACAAGTTATTTGAAGATACTCGTAAACAGTGCAGTAGATTTTTCAAATCGCCATTTTCTAACAAGTTCATCAACAAACTCAAGTCACAGTTTACGATTTCCATATAACAGTAGTTCAACACAGGTGTGTGTATGTGTGTGCATAACACCCCAAAAACATTCATTCAGGTCTCGAAAAACAAACCACTAGTCCCAGTCCCAAGATTAATCTCTCAAATATAAACATCGTAGTTGATGAGGTTTTAAGACGACATACATAGCATATCATTTAAATAACAATTATTTAGATATAAAAATACAAATGAGGTTTTTTTTTCTCAAAAAGAAGCGTGCCAGGGAAAGATTCATGGTGGCACCACTGTTGGCACCAGAGTTAAAGTTCATGCAAACAGATGGACAACCAAAAACATGAGGAGCTGTTGGAAATAAAGAACAAAACGTAATGCTCTGAAGGAACCAAGATGCACTGATGCGAGGTTAATTAAAGCACAATGTCCCTGTGCAGTATAGTGATGCTGACGTGAATCCGTGGCGCAGGTGCGCAAACAAGCTACGGTGAAGGGCAAAACAACAGATCACCAAACCACTATATGCTTCGACACCTGTGGGCATGAGAAAATATTCACATCGCATCGTCCGGACACACTTTATGTTGAAATCTAAGAAAAGCAGCAGTCGGATCGAAGTGGATGCTCAAGGCAGATCCGTGTGTGTGTGCTTCAGTGTGACGGACGGGTGTATGAAGGGGAAGGTCTTGAGCCTAGATACTGTACAGCTATAGCAACAGAAGCGCTTCGGTCAAGCTTCGAGCTGCTTACAGCGCTTTTGGAAGATGGTTGTGGAATAATAATGAAGTCCATCCAACTCTATTCACAGAGCCACAGCGAGCGCAGCCTCAGCAACATCTCCGGCATCTCAAAGCTTTCAAACGGTCCTTTACAATGGAGAATTGCCAGCAAACCCCAAAGGAAATTCCATTTCTCCCTCCTTGTTTCCCCCCCTTTGTTCAGTCTCCTCGTGGTTCGAGCATTGTGTCACCGTCCATCCATCTCTTCGAGATCTTCCTCTTCACATGCACAACCGACAAGTGCTTTGATTCGGTGATAAAAAACTGAAATGTCTGTAACGCATCGCACAGGTTTAAACACCCGGTGATGATTTGTCGGTCATGCCTTTCAGCACCTCGTCTATTCGGTCGTCCTCGATGACCACTGTAAAGAAGACAAGACATGTGAAATATTTCCTGCCGAAATGCTATGTTTTACATGAGAATATTCACATCAGCTCTAAATATTATGCATCACTGACAAAGTGATGATGAACATACCAACAACTAACAGCACATTTTAGAGGTTTGAAGCCAATTATTTGAGAATGATTGATTTTCTTCAATACATTTATTTATTTATTTTGTTAGTTATTAAATTGAAATGCTTTAACACTAAGTAGCTGGTTTTACCATTCTTAAATTTGAGCCTGAACCCAAAAACGCATGCGTAAAATGGGCATTCATTCCAAGTTCTGCCCGCATCGCGCAACATTGACTCCAACTGTGGTTGGTGAACATCTCTCAGTAAAAGAGTTTAACTGGTGATACTCTGAGCCAAAGGTACATCGTCGGTCACACAAACATACCTCGCTTCGCTCGACCGATCTGTCCAAGTTTTGGAGGTCTTTTCGCCTGCGACGCTCCGAAGAACGCGTTGCTGTCCTGCAGCCCGCAGCTGAAGGACATCTGACTGACATCGGCGTCCGCTCCGTAGCCGCTCATTTTCCCCTCTCCGTACGGAAGGACCTCTGACATGACTGTTGAGAAGGACGGGTTCAGCTCACGACGCAAAAAAGCGGGTGTTTGGAGGCAGCTGCGGCGGATATGGCAACTATCCCCGTGAAACAAGTGCACTTCTATGAAGATATCCCGCGCGTAAAAAGACTCCTTGCACCGCCAACTTCCAAGCGTTCTGGAGTGCTCAGTGCGAGAGGAGAGAGAGAGAGAGAGAGACGGAGAGTGTCCAGCTACATCAGTGGTTGGGTGAAGTCTGGTGTGAGATACGGGAGATCCCGCGATCATAAAGGAAACCCGTGTGGAACGGTGAAGTCATCTCTATCCGAGAGGGTGTAGAGGAGAGAGAGAGAGAGGGAGATCGAGAGAGGAGGCGCAATGGCGACCCCATCAGGCAAAAGCTGGTATTGCAGAAAGGAAATACCGAATTCATTTTTTGTTTGTTGTTCAGGAACAACCAGATTCTTGTACATACATTACTGGGTAAAAGTTCGAGGCAGATGAATGTAGAGAGATGAACGTTTGCAGAAATTAAAGTGTTAAACGTTTATTTTCATCAACGAACAAAATGCAGTAAATGAACAAAATAAAAATATCTGTGAAATCAACGAATGCACCATTTTGTGGCAAACAAATGCATCCTTGGTGGTATTGCATTATTGATAAATATCTGTATGTATTTCACAGCATTGAGGACATTATCAATACTGACCAAATCTTCAACTTTATCAGCAAAAATGCAGCCCCAGATGTTCAAGGAACCTCCACCATACTTAGCTGTTACCTACAGACACTTAAAGGTTTTGCATGTATGTATAAAATAATCAATCGAATATATTTTTAATATTTGTTTATTTTCGATTGATTATTTTCAACCACATGCATCGGGTTGAACTCACCGACTGAAAAGTTGTAGACAGTACAACAAAGTTCCAATGCTGCTGTGCATGCGTCATCAGCGTACGTCACACTCAGTTTCGCGCGTACTCAGTCTCCAGATGCCGGAAGCTGTTCGTCACACAGTTGCACCTGTTGCCATTTGAGCGCTTCTTTAGTGTCGTTTGAATGAAGATTGATGATTGTGTGCGGCAAGCCGTCTAAACATTAAATACTCTTTTTGCACTTGTCATAATTCACTTCTTGCCTTTTCGTGACGCCAATTATTCACATTACAGCTACATCTGCAACTATAATTATAACTTAGATATTTACAAAGTGATTGTTACTAGTCATAATATGAATTGAAGATATATATACAACTGTATTTTAACCAGTCGTAATATTAATCATAGATATCTTCAGTTTTTAAATATTTTCAGAAATCTATGAATACATATATTTTCACTGCATTGACATCTAATCTGAGATGTCATTCTTTGGCAATATCTACATTCAGTATCGTGAAGGCTTTAACTGTAGAATTTCATAATTAAGAACCAAATGTTTGACATTTATAAGAGCAAGAACAACAATTTCAAAGAAGAAAAACAAGTCAAAGTCCATCATTTCCATTGTGGGTATATTACACATCTTACAAAATCTTTACAGATTTCTTCTATTAAGTTTTGACTATGGGAAATATTATTTAACAGGTATCTTGAATAGTATTTGACTATTGCAATTATAATGATTTTCATTCTACTTAGCAAAAGGATCGTATTTGTTGATAGTCAGAACAACTCTTTATATGTTAAAAAAGCTTGCCGTAGATGGTGCACCTGCAGGATATGAAAATAATATTTTGCTGTGCATCATTATCCTGCTCAGATGCTTCAGCAGCACTATAGATAGAGCTCAACGGGTCAAAACATTTCTTTGAAAGCGGCTTCCTTAAAAATGACGCCGCAGCCCTTTAAAATCAGAGCAGGAACCAATTTAACCAATAATTGACTGTATCCACGTCAGCAAAACAAAGTTTTTTTTCTGTGGACTGACATTAGATTGTTGGCATGGCAACAGACCTCAGAAGACTGCAGCTCTGTGCGTATTTTCATTTCTTCACTGCTCCTGAGGAAAAGGCTTTTCTCTGTACTTTCCACTAGAATATACTGGCCCAAATATTTAAAAACAAGACCGAGACTAGGTTCCTCACTAGTGCTGTCATCTTTTTTCTTTTTTTTATACTTTCCTGGCTTTTGTCCAGTTATGAGATGCCACTGATATGACTCCATTGAGTTCTCGGACCTCTGGGGTTATGTGTGCAGACTGGAAATATCAGATGTGATGTAAGCAGCAACAAATCACTGCCCCCCACAATGCCTTTTTGCTCCCCCCGCCTCTCTATCCCTCCCTGCCCAAGTGTGCTTATCTCAGCTCTCTTTCAGGTGCAGTGATGACAGAAGTGTGTGTGTGCCTAAGAGAAGTGTCCTCTGGCTAGAAGTTGCGGTCACACTGGCCTCTGCTGACTCATGCAGGTTGATTTCTGACGAACTCTCTATGAGCAGGAGAAAAATGATCCAGATTAAATAAACGACTAAAATCTAACAGTCTGTGTCAGTAAAGAAAAGAAAGGGGATGGTATGCGTGCTCATCAGTATGGTGAGCAAGCGAACATTTATTTAGTTTTAAATCCATACGTTTTGGGAAAACAAAGTCTTTTGACAGAAAAGATGCTATAACAATGTTATTGTTAACTTTTAAAATAATTTTATGTCCGTTTTATAAGAAGATTCACATTTTACACTGGATTTAAAAGTGAAACGGAAATTGTTTCTAGACTAAAGCTATGTTCTAAAGCCATTGTAGAAGTGCATCGTGTTCTGGTGGGCCAGGAAGGGGCTCAAGAAGCCCAGGCCAAGCCATGCTCCTCAACTTCACATGTAGCACAATGCAACCAGACTGGTACTGTTCTCCTGGCTGGCACCGACCCAACTCAGACACTTCCTTCCGACTGTTTCTCCAGTGAACCACTGCTTCCGGGTCCAGTGGTGGTTACACCTTGACTCCGCAGAATCAAGTGCTTTGAACTGCACTTGGTGGCACAGGGCTTGAATGCAGCTGCTCAACCATGAAAACCCACTCCGTTAAGCTCTCTTTCTTGAGAGACTCTTACTAGCCAAATAATTCCTTTTACAGCTATCTAGAACTGCTCCTAGACTAGTCGATGTAATCTTGAATGATCTGATTTTTCGGTGCAAAGTTTCATGCTCAGACGCAACTAAAACCATGGGCATCACACACTACAATACTGTAAAGGTTGTTTGTTTTATCTTTACTTTCTACTGATTGAACGTATTTGTTTGTTTCTCTTGTTGTGCCTCACTTTGAAGCACGGGACCTCGAGAGTCATGAAATCTCTACACATCTGAAATATTTGCCTTCAATAATGAGGCAATGAATTATGAAGAAAAAAATGCACGTCAGTTCGAACACCCGTCTCTGCTCGATGCATCCACTTATCTACCACTTTGGGGCAGTGACTTAATTGATTTGAAATAAAAGCCACTGGTGGCTGACTGTAGAAATTGTAGTAGTGGTTAAATTTTCTGCATCGTAGCACCATACAGGAATACATCGTACTCTAGGCCTTGATTTTATAAACCGTATACGTAATTGCAACTGAATATGTTTGTTTGCATCGGAGAGGAAACACTTTTTTTTTTTACCTTGTCCTGTCCTGCTCAAAAGCCATCACATGGGAGAGTATATGCCTTGCTGAGTTGGACAGTTTTACTTTCTCCAGGGGAGTAAAACACCTGGTGTGGATTGGAGCATTGAATATATGTAAATATTTATTAGTTGTGGCTCCCGCGAGTCGGTTTATATAAGTTGTGTCAGGACAAGACGGCGTTGGACTGAAAGGGGGAGTGGACAAAGGGTTGGGGAAGGAAAACACTTTTGGTAATATAGAGCAGTGGTCCCCAACCTTTTGTGCACCACGAACCGTTTGATTGTCTGACAATATGTTCACGGCCCAATCTAAAGGTGTGTAGCAGATAAAACCAAAATAAAGAGATAAGATCGGCGTTAAAAAACTGTGGTAGTTTCTCTATAATAATGAACGTAAATCCACCGTGTAATCAGGTGCAACTTTAATTTAGCGGGATGTATCACGTGACTTATAGTGTCGTGTACTTGACATGCGTCAAGAGAGACGGATGTGACAGAGAGAATCCACTTTTCAAAATAAAACATCATTAAGACTCAGATAATAAATCAAACGGAAATTATAGAAATTATTTTTTCTTCGTGTGCGGCCCGGGGATCACTGATAGATAGAGCATTTGTTCGATATCTAGGAATTTTGCATGTTTATTTGTAATATTGATAAATACGTATTAATATGTTCAAAAACACTACATCAATAGACACCACATAAGCTTTTTCTGTACAAATAGGTTTCGAGTCAAATAATGAGATATTTGCTCTCTTGCAGACAACTAATTTCCCAGAATGTTTTGCTCTCTAGTGGCTGGATGTAGAATGACTAGAGATGCGCATTTTCATGCGGATATTCACACATTTACTCCGTTTCTGGTTCACTTTAATTAAATACAACGCAGATGGAGAGACAGAAAGGTGTATTTAAAGGATTTCAGCAGGTATTAAGAAAAACTATTACATTTTCTTGCCAGAAATTCGTCTGTACAAGAGTTGTGCACATCCATGTCAACAATAATACAATGTTTAGCAACAACTGAAGTGTTTTAAAGCTTTAAAATAGGTACGAGAACACTCAAAACAATCTAGAATAACAACAGACACATAGCAATGTTTTATTGGCCAAAACAAGCTAAAAAATTAACTTGCAAAAGAAAAAAATCATAATGTTACATAATGTGGTTTTAAGGCACTGTTAGATTTTAGTTAAAGACCTATTTGATATGTTCCAAATATGGGATGCACAAAATAGGTATGAAATTAAATGAATATCATCAATTTCACTATCTTGTCATAATTTTATCATCCACTTGCGTGTTTATGGAGTCAACATTAACAAATTTATTTTGTAATCACATGACCCTGAAGCTGCAAGCTGTTGGGAAGATCCTCTTCTTCTGAGAGTTCGCTCAGTGTTCTTTCAGGCCTGGTAAAGGGGCACGACTCTTTCAATGTTCTGTCTGCAGATGGGACAGATGGGCTGCGGCAGGGCCTGATAACATCGGAAACAGCAGCAGACGTGTCCACAGTTCAGCAGCACACACCCTCGAGGGTTACTCAGACATATAACACACATGTTCTCCAAACTCTCCCCTTCATTCTCCTCCTCCCTTCCCCGTCCTCCAGGTCCCAATCTTTCAAACTCCCTCCTCAGGTTCTCCTGCTCCCGTTTCAGTTGCAGCTGCCGGTAGTACCTGCGTCCAGCCCAGATCAACACACCAACACTCGCCAGCGCACAGACACATGCCAGCACCCTCCATATCTCTGCCAGACCTTCCTGCTCCATTCTCAGTGTCGCAAAGTCTTCTGTGCACAGGAAGTACTCTGAGCCATCAGTGGGAGGGCGGATTTTAGGCAGCCGGTCTGCATCTAGGATGAGTTCGCCCACCGCGGTTAAAGATGCACCGACTTTGAGCATCTCCTCGGTTTCCAGTTGACCTTTTGGTTTTTCTCCGCTCAGGTACTGGCCGATGAGGTCGGTGAAGCCATAAGTGGCCTGGTGGAACTTTTCGTGGATGATTTCCATGTTTGGACCTGTGGCCTCCAGGGGACAGAGCACACGGACAAAGGCCTGGTTTAATCCCAGTAGGTTGAAGGGCACCACGTTCACACGCTGGTGAAGTACCCGCTCACTATCGGTCCTGAAGGAGGTCAAAGAGTTGGGTTTTATGTTCAGATATCTGATGCAGAACAGATTTTTTTACTGATGTCAGAAACAAAGGTTATTTTTGCACAGGCCTATATAAAAATTTCCAATTTTACCTCTTCTCAGCAGGAATGAGCACCAACAATCAAGAATGCATTATTATTTAGACTCATGGCTTTGTAATAAAAACAACCGCAAACAATAAATGAGCGAGAAAAAAAAATTTAAATCCGGTGCTGCACGAAACCTAAAAATACATCATTGCCAATGTTGTAACTAATGTTTGGCATGTCCAAGGTGAAAAAAATTCCAGGTCACGATAATTTTTCATTTTGAAAATATGTTTCCAAAATCAGGGACAATTTAAAATCTTGGGTAAAATACCTGGATTTTATTTTTAAATTATTAAAACTGATCCAGTAAACGATATTTATGCAAAATGGAAAAAGATCTGCTCTGATAGATTTTTATAGAGGTTTAATTTAGCTTTTAGAAACAAACAACATAAAATTGAACAATGCACAAGGGTTACGACACAACTAATAACATGCATTTTAAAGTGCTTTAGATGTCTTTGATATTCACAGCCATGCAAATAAGTATTTGAGAAATTATGGACAGATCTGTAATTATTTTTTAAAAATCATAAAATTTTGGATTGTCTCACGACTTTAAATTTTAAAGTTACTTCTGTTTACTTGCGTAAAGTACACAACATTGTACAACAACTGATTGACCATCAGTCATAAAACACACATGCAGGATTGTACCATTACCATATTATGTTGGGTGGGTTAAACCATTTACCATATATTCCAAAAGAATGTGCTAAATTGCCTTGCAACATGTCCAGTGAATCTTGTTTACTTGTATTTATCATGTCAGTTTCCTCTGAATGCTTACTTTGCCTTTGTGTGTGGTCACCAAACATTGCTTGATCTTTTTCTATCATTCATAAGTATAGCCAAATTTGTCTTGACTATGATGAACTTGACTTTCATTGATGATTCAGGTTTTTTAATGTCTGGATTGATCCCCTCTGGACAATGGCATTGCTGATTGGTTGTCTATCACCAGGGTAGGCCTGGTTAGTGCTTGATCCCTAGCAAATAACAATAAAATGCAGATCTGCAACGACACCAACTAGAGTGTGCTACCAATATCTGCTTCTTTGTGATTTCACTTTGTGATTTTCATCTTTGCCTTTGTTTTTCAAAACAAAGTTTTTTAATAAAACTATTAGACGTGACTGTCTACGTTGTTGAATATATGTTTAGTGTCAGGGACCTTGGAACATGTTATACAAATAAACATGGTACGGTACAAATACATATTTACCCTACTGTAACACAGTATTTCTCATAGTTAAAGCTTACTTCAGCAAAACACTAAAGGAGTTTTAAGCAACTGGGTCCTATTCTTACCAGGAACGTGCCAAACCGTTCCACACAAGTTTGTGTTCTCTGAGGACCAACTTCTGGATGACACCAAAACTGGTGTCCTGAAACTGACTCCTCAAAGGTTCCCCTATTGGCTGAACTGTACCTACAGGGAAAGAATTAAGGCAAATAAGTAAATTTGTAGGGTGGGGCAGTTGCATTCAAGTTGGAAAAAGAAAGTTACCTTCAATAACCACATACTGTAGACATTTCCCTGGTGTTGCATTCAACAGGTCAACCAACTTCTCATCCAGCGACAGTACTGGAGCTTCCTATTTAAAACAAATAAAATTCTCAATTACAAAAACAATAATTTGTTTTTCTAATTCTTCCACTTTTACCTCCTGGAACAGAGGATGGGATCCATGTAGAACTTACACCATGTAGCTAACTTCAACCCAATATAGAAAAATATAAAGTGTAAGTATTATTAGTGCTTACGTTAAGTTTGTCCACAGTATTACGCTTTTTCTTGTAGATGTAATAGAAGAAACCAGAGAGAGCAATGCTTGAACCCAAGCAGACCATCTCCAGTGTTCTTATGGGGAAATCCTCCATATTCCTCCTGTTCTATATAAAAACAGTTCAATCATAATGAACAGACAAATGTGCAATATTGTCAGCAACACTATTGAAAGTGACCCGTTTCTAGAAGCTGATATTAACACCTAAGAAATAGTTGATAAAAATGTAAGCTGATCTAGAGAGTTTGAATAATTTTGAATGATATACTCAATAATACAGATACAAAGTAACTTAAATAGTTTACTGAATAATTCGCTTAAATAGCTACTGAATTTCAGGATGTTGGTCAATTGATTTTCTTTAAATAATTTGGCAAACCAACATAATTCATCAAATCACAAAACCACAATTCCAAAGTAAAAACTTGACCCATAAATGACCTTTAAAGAACAAGTACCGTAAGTATGCGTACGTATGTTCAAAACAAATCATTCTGAGTTACGATTTTAACCCACGATAAAACCCTGAGTGAACGAAAACTGAAATTACCTTTAAAACACACTCGATCCTTCGGAATTCATTACCGGAAGTCGCTTTGTTTGTGTCACGTGGGTCCAGGAAGTGGCTCACGCTGTACATAGGTTACATAAGATACATAGGTTTTATATCGCTATCTCAAAAACATATGGCAATAATCATTGTAAAATTAATGCGTTACAGCTTACTTAGTCATTTAAACCGTCCATGTGATCAACCTGCGATAATGACTCCCGGGACTCTTAATTTGTATTTCAGGGTTCACGAGTTCCACACCAGTTGAGAGTAGAAGTCGCTGACTTCACTAAGTCAGGCAACATGGCAGGAGGAAAGAAGAAATCCTCAAACAATTTAACAACACAAATTCAGAAAACTCTACTCTCGATATGGCAGGAAAAGCATATGATTCTGTTCAAAACAGACTACACGTTTTTGGTCACAGCCTTCCTGTGGTTTCTGGAGATTGCGGTCAACATATTTGTGATTCAAAGAGTTTCGTGTAAGTAGAAAGCATTCACTCAGATGATTTAGTACATGAATTACTAGGATTAACGTTACTTGTACTAGACACTTGCAAAATAAACGTTTTTTTTTATCATTATAAAATAATATCATTATTCTTGCCACCAGGTGAGTGGGATTTTTTTTTTGGATGTATTGAATCAAATGTCGTTCATTTAACTTTAAATGTTGATAAAGCTCAGTTTTTTTAAATGCAAAGTCTCATTTAAAGTAAAACACGTGCTCGTGTGGCTTCTCGTGTAGCTTCTCGTGTCGCTGTCTGTCACGCTGAGAAACGTAAACACGATGCAAAGAGAAGTCTAAGCATATGTAGACTTTTTTTTATCATCACGCATTCTGGTGTTTTAGAGGTAAGAAATTTGACGTAACTTAAGGCAATTAAGGAATTCTTCCAATCTTCAAATGTATTCATCGCTGTGTATCGTGTTTTATTCGAACATGTCTGTATCAAATAAAACTTTGTTATTGGGCACATATTAGAATCATCTGAAAGTCATCCTTTCGTGTGTTTTTTGTCATTAAAAAAACAAGAAAGAAAAGAGAACTGCAGTTAAAGTAATCAATTTCAATGCCTTTGTATTCTAAAGTAAAATGTGTTCCTATCTTTAGTGCTGCTAGATTTGTCCCACATTATTTTGTCATGAACATGTAATCCCGTTATCTTTTTGTATCGGACATCCTTTACATGATCTTCACGTTTGTGTGAAAAGAAAAGAGATCAATGATTCAGGAGCATCCTAGTCTAGCATTATTTATATAGGATTTTTCTGTGTTTGTGTAGATACAGAGATCGATTGGAAGGCCTATATGGATGAAGTGGAAGGTGTTATTAATGGCACATTCGACTACACATATCTGAAGGGCGACACAGGACCATTAGTGTGAGTGCCGGCTCCTTCCCCCCTATTCTTTACTGTTCACATTCTGCATGAATTGAACTATATTACAAGAATATATTACAAGAAACGGCCCAAAAGGCAGTTACTCAGAACAGATAGTAGTCTACGTAGACTAGATTACACTACAAGACATTAATCTTTAGTATTGTGTTTCAGGTATCCAGCTGGTTTTGTATATATATTTACTGGACTGTATTATCTTACTGATCATGGACGACACATTCGTCTGGCGCAGTATGTGTTCGCCGTGTTTTACCTCATCAACCTTCTCCTTGTCTTCCGCATTTACCACAGGACCAAAAAGGTAAGATGCCAAAATGTGTAATCGATTTATACCAGTTACAACACCATCTTGTAACCAACTATTCACATAGTTAACTTAAATGTGGCTTCAGATGAAAAATCCTACATTTACAGGTATTTGAAAGTAACTTAAACATTGTTTTCCAACCAAAAATGTGCTTCTCAAACTTTATTTATTTTTTGTTTTTAATGAAAGTTTTGTTGTATAATGTGACGCCATTGCATTTGTCTCGTCATTTTGACAAGCTTGTCTTATCTGTAGGTATATGTTTGTTATTTTCCATGTTATTTTTCAGGTGCCTTAATTTTTCCTTTCTTGCACCTTAGTTTTACAGTTAATCATGCTAGACGTATTGTCGCACATTTAACTGTTTTTCTTTTATTGTCATTTGCTTTTTACTTTTTTTGTTAAGTTTGTGTTTTAGCACCTAAATTTGGAGTACCATTAAATTTTGTTGTGTATGTTCACTTAACAATAAAACTTCTTGTTAATTGCTAGAGTGAAATCTGCTATATTTTGAAATATGTTCATTTGGACTCAAACATCACTTTTGGTAATGATGTCATCTGGCCAGTGAGTGATGATATTGTGGTTAGTTGTCAGATTCAAAGAGAACAAGCTTGTCTAAAAGAGATTAAAAAGTATCGGTTCGGTTGTTGCTCATAGTCTGGTAAACCACAACTATGAAAGCACCTGCTTTGCTTCTAAATGTGAAGCATCACCAATGAGGAAATACCCGACTTGTCTTTTTTAATTGTTTTCCAGACAGAGGCCAAACTTAAGAAATACACCAAATGCACCATTTCCTCAAATGTGAAGTCTTGTTTTCAGGATTTTCAGATGGTTGCAAATTTATACTTTCATTTTCAGAAAAGTTGTATAGTTCAGTATATTTTTACTCTATGAACATTTTTGTAGACTTGTGATTCATGTGTGTAGAAGAACAAAATGCTTTGGTTTCATAATTAAAAATGTTTTAATAACATGGCTTCTACTGCTTCCGAAGGTCCCCCCATACGTGTTTTTCTTCGTCTGTTGTGCGTCTTATCGAATTCACTCTATCTTCATCTTGCGCCTCTTTAATGACCCGGTGGCTATGATGCTTCTATTCGGAGCCATCAATCTCTTCCTGGATGGCCGCTGGACTCTAGGATGTGCCCTTTATAGGCAAGTGGAAACCCCATCTCTGTGGAATATATGCTTGACGAAACTATTGTACTTTAAACTGGTTCTTCGAGTAACATTTTAGCACTTACTGTAAATCTCTCTGTGCCCTGGACAGTTTAGCTGTGTCTGTGAAGATGAACGTCCTGCTCTTTGCTCCTGGGCTCCTCTTCCTCCTCCTGAGTGAGTTTGGGCTTTGGAAAACGCTCCCCAAACTCACTGTCTGTGCCCTCATTCAGGTTGGAGAAATTAGCCACTCAACTGATTTCCATCCTTCATGAGTTTCTTCTGTATTTTTTTTAATTTTGAAAGCCATTAGCTACGCTCATGTGTCTTTTGCATCCGTGCGGAATGACTGGCATTCATCAAAATATCTTCCGTACTCGAAAATGTTGGATACCTGTGAGAATTAAAAATTTTGTGTCTTCTGTTATACATAGTTGATGTTGGGTCTTCCATTCCTTTTGGTAAACCCAAGCGCTTACATCAGCCGGGCTTTTGACCTGGGGCGGCAGTTTCTCTTTAAGTGGACTGTGAACTGGCGCTTTCTTCCTGAAGAGGTGTTTCTAAGCCGATACTTTCACCTGGCACTACTTGTCTCTCATCTATCCACCCTGCTTCTGTTTGCCCTGAAGAGATGGAGGAAGTAAAGACTATTGAACATAACACCTTTATTCATTTTAAGAGCAGATGCTTTTTCATTACTTTAACTTATTTTAGTGATTTTTGTTCTTTTACAGGTCTGGAAGCACCATTTGGACTCTCCTAATAGATCCCTCTAAGAGAAAAGAAGCCGGACACAAACTCAGTGCTGATCATATCCTTTATGTGTTTGTAAAAATCAAATGTCTGAGGAATTTGTTTTTAAGGGGATATCAGATGCCCACTTCTTGCATGTTAGGATTCTTGTGGGAGTTGTGGTTGCTCAAAGCTCAAAATGACTTGGTTTAGGAGTCTGGACCTATAAATAATTATGAGCTTCTGCTGAGTCCCCCCCCCTCTCGTAATTCAGATGATGTCTTTGTGTCTTCAGAGAGGATAAATGATGTTATGTTCATATTTACACCCAACAACTGGACCATGATCACTCCTTAATTCAGACCGTACAGACAGTTCTGGTTCTGTTCACTTCTAACTTCATTGGCATGTGCTTCAGCAGATCTCTGCACTATCAGTTTTATGTCTGGTACTTCCATACTCTCCCATATCTGCTATGGAGTGGAGGGGTGAAGAAGATGGCACATCTTCTCAGGTCAAACACTCTCATAGATTCATAGAGTCATACAGTGATCGAAAGAACTCCCTGCTGGAAAGGAACTATTAGTGGCCCAATTTAAGAACCTTTATTTGAAATCAGTTACTTGCAGATCCCATACCATGCAATATGAACTCTGTAGAGGGTGCAACTTCCAAGTTGGCAACTGCTGCTCTGGAGATGGGCAAGGCCACACCAATGCTTTTTCATTGAGGCAACAAAATTCTTTGTTTTTTGGGTTATTCAGTCCCTCCAGGATTTTGCGAGAATTTTATTTGTGATTGTTGCGGCCTAAAATGCTGAATTTGCAGCAGCTTTTTGAAAAGTTGAGATTTTTTTCTCAACAGCATTGCATTACCTTATGATTTCACAAACATGTTATGAATTTTTTTTAAGCGTTCTTTCCTTTTATTATCTCCTATTTATCATCTCAATTATCTTATACCCTTACGGCTTTCTGCACGATCTGATCACATGCAGATCTGATGGCAGACAACCGCTGCTTCCTCAGGAGGCTGCAGCGCAGGTTCAATTAAGAAACAAATCATGTTGTCCCCGTTAAATTTTTAGACTTTTAGTATTTTGTCCCCGCGGTGCCACTGCCACTGGAATAAATGACTGATGAAACTACCGAAAAACATAAAATAGCATGAAAAATAGTTTTATTAACGGTCCCTCTCAAACTCGCTAGCACTATCACTTTTGCCCACGTTAGTACTGCCTGACAACTGACAAAAGCAAACCACCACAGACCTAGTTTTACAAACGTTATCAAGTTTTGTTGTTTACCTTGTTCCTTTTGCTGCTTGCGATAGATTTGCGAGCAACAGCTTCGGTGATAGTCACCGGCTCTTGCACGGACATGCTTCTGGCATGTTTTGCTGTAGAGAAGTGTCGGTCAAGCAAGGTTTTTTTTTTTGTGTGTTTCACGACAATGTTGCACACAGAGCAAAAGAGTTTCCCTCCACTTTCATGGAGAACATTGCTTTGCACGGTCTTTCGCAGTGATATTGTAGGTAAGTGTGATGTATTTGCTTTTTCTGATAAGGAAGTCCTGTGTGAAAATAATGCTGTGTACAGTAACGGACCAAACTTATTGGTCGAATTCACCGTAAAGTCGCGGTGATTAAATGAAAATGCAAGGCCGCAAATAAATCGCAGGGATTGGCTGAATTGTCGTGATCGCAACATCGCGAAATTTTGGAGGGACTGGTTATTGTTTCTGATCTGTTCTCACCCAGGATTTAATGGTGCCTCCTACAACATCTCTTTAAATGCAGCATTCCTAACAGTCCAAGCACATCATGTTTCATTTATTACAAACTGCTGGAACCGTACAGGTGTTGTCAGAAATGCTCTGTCTTGTTAAATGCTTAATTTCTGAGGTTTTGCCATCATACATGACCACCAAATTCAGTACTTCATCTGGATTTTCTGAATCTAATAGCTACCAATTCTTGTATGTCTTAGGGTGTTGATTCTGGGTCTGATCGAGCTGTCTTGGAATACCTATCCCTCGACCAACTACAGCTCTCTGTCACTTCATGTCTGCCATCTCATCATCCTACTGTTCCTCTGGCTCAACCCCACTCTAGCACCATCAACACGTAGGTCTGAGAGCAAGGCCAAGAGCCACTGAAGCCTATTCTGTGGGGAACCCTGCCTACCTATAGGTGTAATAGGGAACCATGTCTGAAACTGGTTTGTAGACGATGAGGTAAAGTTTTAGGGGTGTAGAGTGTGAAATGATGGAAAACAGAGGACCTCATGGATTCCTTGTTAATGGATGTTTCATCCTGCTTTTCATCTGTGATGAATCTTTATGTATTTAAAGTAATTTAAATGCATACAAAGGTACAAAAGCCATTTAGAAGTTGTTTTGGTGCAAAGAAACCATAGAAATCATCTTTTCCAATGTTAGTTTAAGCCGAGGCTTCATTCGTTCTGGTGTTAGATTTCGATTTTTGTGTGTGTGTTTATATCGTTTTTTTTTTGTTATCTTGTGGATGTGTTTATTTAGATGCTAAGCCTCAATAATGTTTTTCCCCAAATAAAAAGTTGTTGTTTTATTTATGATTGGTAGTAATCTAAAGATGAATTTCTAAGTAACCTGATCAAATATATTGATGAACCTTCAGCTCATAGAAATGTGAAGTGGAAAAAATAAAGCCATTACTTTTAGATCTAAGAGTAGTGTCAATCAATACTGTAGCTTTGAGAAGAAGACTAAACATTTCTGTTAATTCAATTATCTTCTGTGAGAAAAATGTTAAATCATAAAGTCTTATTAGTATTGTTTATTATTAACATCTAATTATTTCAAATTACTAATAAAAATGAATGCATTGTTTCATGAGTTTGTCTAGGAGATTCAGATCACTTTATACCATTCTAGTAGAGCTTTAATTTCAGCCATAATTCAAGAATTTGAGCTTTGTTTTCAAACATTAAAGAAATTTGAAATAATTTAATATTGATTTCGAACAGTACTAATAAAACGACTAAACATTAGGTGTTTTTCAGTTAATACTGAAAACGTACTGCATTTGAATTAAAATTTGCCTAATGGGCGTCTTTAAAAATGTTTGACATGTTTTAATGACAGTCGGATATACTTCTGCGTTAATGCAAACACCCAACGTAATGACTTGACGCACACCTGGTTCGTACATGTGTATTTCAACCAATTGCGTGATTGACCAAAAAAGTGCGAAAAATATCTGCTTTTATGATGTTTTCTTTAATGTTTACTATTGTTTTGATGTGGGGTATCTTTTCTAAACAAGTGGTTAGAAGTCAGGTACTTATCATCTGACCCCAATTGTCTGAACAGCAGTTAAAGCAGGAATTCAAAGAACCTTCAAATACTTGCATTGTTATATTTTTTGGAATTTGCTTGGAAAAGGTGCTTTTTTTAACCTGCAGTAGACATTCATGTTCTACAGCCAACCTTGGTCCTGGAGTGCAACATTGCTCTCTCCATGGCTAACCTTGCTTCAATACAAAAATGAGTTGTTCCAAGCAACCCAAGAGGACCTGATTGTATCTTAGTAGCGTTACAAGAACACAGTTGCCTACCACTGGGACAGTTGTAATCAAACCAGTTCACACTTGGTCTGTACTGGGACCAAGTCACTACCTTTCACAGCAAAGTCTTAAGTCAAGGCAGGGCAAGTCCAAGTTGCACAATTTTAATTTCAAGTCATTTACAAATAAAGAACAAAGCAACAATCAATAGCTTTCCTGTGTTCTGACTGCCAACTGCATAAATGAAAATGTATTTTAAACTCAAAATGGCAAATACCTGAGAATTAAATCTCAAAAAATATACACTGAGATTTAAATAAGGATGTAAATGAAACAGCAAACGATAGATGAATTCAGATGTTAAAGAAGGTGAACTGGGGCAGAGAAAAATGTGAATCTTTATTATTCAAGTCTTTCTGAGTCAAGGGGGTCATTGGGGTTCAGGTCCATGTTGAGTCGCAAGTCTTTTGCCATATTGTCAAGTCGAGTCGTAAGTCACCAAATGAATGACTCAAGGCCACACATCTACTAATGGCTACTATCAGTACAAAAGGGGACTGAGGCGTCCAGTGTACTGCATCCATAAAGTGAATTCAAACTCCCAGTTGCATCCTTTCACATATTATTTGGGTTGTAGCACAGCACATTGAGTTTGATATTTTCATCCCAGTGACGCAACAGCAGAAAAAGCTGCCTGGCTGCAGCCCTCAAACCTCCCAAATCGATGCCCTCTGGCAGAGACTGACTCTTGAGCCAGAAATCTGCTTTGGCAGCCACTAGCTCCCACTCCACAAAAAACCCAGCACATCGGTGCTCCAGCCAGGCCAGAGCCACCGCTGTGGCCCAGCTTGAGCTCTCCATGTCCATCTGAGCCAGATCTTCTCCATGATGCTCAGTAGGATCTAGAGGCGGAATTTCACATGCATCTGTCTCAGAGCCCCGCCCACTGTCAGCCTGTGGGATTCCTCCCACTAGATTTGGAGAGCGTTCATCCAATGCTTCAGACCATAAATCTCGCATGTTACTCAATAAAGCAGCCGAGGGAGGTGAGGCACAGGGTAAAGTTGGGCTCAGACTGGTGCGGTGGATCAGGTAGGGGGATGCTCTTTTAAGGCGGTCCAGAGGAATCTGGATGCAATGAGAGAATGATTCGGAGAGTAGGAATGCACCAGTTGCTAACTGAATGCGTACCTGTTGGGAAAGGGTCGAGTAGAAACATTTACTAGAAGCTTTGATTATATCTGTTAACCAGTGTTCAATTGCACCAACCAATGGCAAGTAGTCAGGGATGTCCACCTCTATCGGTCTCTCTGTTTCTGCTGAGAAACAATGAGCTTTGAGGGGTGTTTGTTTTCCATTATTGCCCTTGAGTCTTCCCAGATTGAACCTGGTGAACAAACAAACAACCATTACGTAACCATGAGTGGTGAACTCAAACTTACAAACTGTTTCCAGCAGAGAACTGACTTGGACCCAAAGAAGCTTTCTATAGAACGTTGTGATCGAGATGACAAAGCAGATGGACTGATGCTCCCTCCTGTGCCTGAAAGTAAAAGTAACAGCATCTTGGGACTTTATCACCATGTTCTTGTAACTATTTCAGAGTAATACAAACTGTTTATTTGGGTAAGGGATGTTTGTAAAACTTGTACTCAATCTACATACATTGGGTTCCCTTAATACTTACTACTGTCCCACGAAGCCATGCTACAAGGGGATGCAGGTGTGTCGTCTCTGTCTGGATAAAAAAGAAAATTAATTCAGAATTTGTTAGTAGCTTAAACTTTAAAAACTCAGATTTAAATTGGTAATTAAAGCTGCAATATAGTCTTCATGTGTCATATGGCTTCATGTGTTTAATGAACAAGTGAAACCCCTTTAGTGGTTTCAACAGGAAGTGAATTATTTGGTAAAAAAACAACCTCCTAAATATTGTATCTGTCCACTTTAAGCTTGAATCTTAAGGTATGTGGGATGATGTTGTAAAGCTTTTTTGGACTATCTACTTTAAACTACGTTACCCAAGAGTTTTACATTCCACCATGAAGAAGAACTCAGCCATATCATGTCTGAACACATCTACAACATAAAGCCTCAGTTATAGCGCCACCAGATGGTGACAGGAGGAAGAATATTTAAAATTGATAAGGCACTTGTTTGTTACCAATTTTGACAAATGTGACCAAATATTGGACAAAACAGTCCCAGAACACATTTAGACTCATTGTGACATCATGGATCATGAGGTGCTCAAGCCCTTGGATCGCTGCTTGCAGCTTTAATGTTGAAGTTGTATTTACTCTCATTATACAAATTGGTGCAATGCAATATTCTTTTCTGGGAGTTCAAAATGGTCTGCTCCTCCAGTCCTACATGGCAAAATATTTATAAAATACGTTATTTGATAAAAGCTTTTAATCAAATTAGGCCTTTTAACCACATGCGAGTCTCAAAACACGAAACTGCGTTTTGCGATGTATCTGCGATTTGCAATGAAGGGGAAATATGCTGGGACACACCTGGGAAAAGGCATAATATGGCCTTTGTAATTAGTTAAAATATTCCACATAGCTTTGGCTTTAGAGGTTCCAAAACAAATAGAATTCTTTGATTACTATTTGCATATGTCTCTTTTAGCAGTATTAGGGATCATGCAGGAATAATTTTTACCTGTACAGCTGTGAGCCTCTTCTGTATCTTCGCTGTCTCTTCTGGATGGGCGATGTCCGAATCCCATTGAACACAACTTCTGTCTTCTACTGTCCGAGCGAGAACTATGTCTTTTCCCAGATCGCACAACTGACACACAAAAGATCTTTTTAGTTCTTTTTGTTGTGAAATTTAATATTTACCAACCTTTATTTTTCATTACTGGCATTGGTGTCAGTGGTGGAGAAGCTTGTATACATGCAGACAATTCCACAGCTTTTACTGGTCTGGATTGCTTTCATTCGGTACCGCTTAGACGAACCTGTGAATGCATCCACACCAGATAAATGATTAGAATGTACACCTAGACTGCTTGGTTTCGATTGGATCGACATATCGAAATGCTTCGATTTCTGACAAAAATACTGAAATATTAAGGAAAATACCACATAAGGTCTTACAGCTTGGTTATGTAATGGTGAAATAAAACCTCTATTAGCAGCCCAATGAAACATGCTGCAGCTTCAAAAAAGCAAGTTAAAACATGTTAGTACTGTGTATTAAAACAGTTTGTCACTGTGCTAAATTTGTTTGCAGTGACAAACTTTAATTGAACCCTTTTTAAATGGTTTAATATTGTGTTTGCTATGACAGAATTTAATTGAACCATGTTAAAACATGTTAGCATACTGCTGTTGATTAATGTTAGCAATGACTACAATTAATCAAACCTTGTTTCAACATGTTAGAACTGTTCTAAATTGTGTTACTAATCACAGAACCTAAAACATTTTGACACTCATTCATTGAGCAATTTAAAAACAGACTAGCACTGCAAATCCATGTTGGCAATACTCAATAAAACCATGCTACATTGTTAGCATTGTGCTAAATCGTGTTAGTAATGTGTTAAAAGCTTAAAGTTACAGTACAAACTGCACTTTTAATTTATGTTAGAAAGGTAATCTATTAATATTTTAAAATTAAAAACTGTTTAGCATGATTTAAAAACCTAATATTGCTATAAGTTTTAAGCTAGGTTTATCATAGCTTGTTAAACCATTTGCCTATTTCATACGGCTCCCATTTTAAGAATGAAAGAGAGGCTCCAGTGTGAAAACAAAACTGAAACATATGAAGAAAAGGGAGGTCTTACTGTTCTCTTAAGTTGTAGTGAGAGTCATTATCTGACCAATAAAAATAATATGTTTAACATTACCTTCTGTACTGGTGATGTATCCTTCAACAGCACGTGGGATTCAACACTAATTTTCAACCAATGAATGCTGTTTTTTTTACCTCTACTTTGAATTTCTTCCCACAGTAGCCTCTCTTTCGTTCTTGAAATGGTGACCATGTGAAATATTCTCTTGAACTAAATGTAATAATATTAGCTCTCTGACCTCTCTCGACTTCAACATCAGTCTCTTTCTCTGCCATGTTTTCAAAGTCTCTAATGACTGATCTTGCAGTTAACTGGTGGATGATCTCATCCCAGGGCCCAGCACTTGTTGGCACAGTTGTTGATTGATCCGCATTCCACAAAAGAGACAGATCCACACAGACCTCCCATGAAACAGGCCTTCCTCCCAAATTGCCATGAATGACTGAGCGGCACTGGGCCTCTGCAGCCAGGTGCTCAGGTGGAGGCACAGCTGAAAATAGATTCTCAGGATCGGTGAAGGTGTCCCAGTCCAGTGGAGTAGCAGGGAACAGGAGCCCATCTGAGTGGAGTGACAGGTAAAATAGAACAGATAAAACCAATGAGACGTTAATCCGTTCAGGTTTGTTTATAAGCTTTAAAATTGCCATGTTATTAAAGTATTTACATTTACCTTGTTTTTAGCAATAATCGTGTAAAATACCAAATTTTCATTTAACATTTACTTTTATTAAGACAAACAATTTTAAGAATCCTAAAGGGATTTTGCTTTTGAAAACTAGAGATTTCATGGTAAGAATTTGTATGGTATTCTCAAGTGGTGTAAAATAACTAAATACAGATAATCAAGTTACTGTAATTGAGACGTTTTTCTCAGAAATTGTGAGTAGATTTAAAATGAAAACTTTTACTGGAGAACATTTCTAGCTTTGTATCTGTACATTTACTGCACTACTTTTCTTCAACCTGCCTTAATTACTTTATTATATTTTTTATGTATTTTTTTACATTCTCTATTGCACTTTTTTGTTTTTCAATCTTTCTATTTCAATCTTTCTGTCTCTCTTCAATTTCACTCTCTTTCTCTCTCCTTACTTTTCTCTCCTGTCTTTTTCGTCCAGCTCACTCTCTCTCTCTTCGTGCTATCTATCTGACACTCTCTAGTATCTCTCTCTTTCTCTCTCTCTGTGCTTGCTGGAAAACACCCTTAAGGAAATGGCTCTGGCGTGAGCTATATTTTTATTTTGTAGGAGTAAAAGTTATAATAATTTATCAGTGTAATACTCACTACTCTTGGGTAGTTTTAGAAGAGCTACTTTTTGCTTGAACTTTGAGTCATATTTAGAACAGATATTATTTGTTCTATTATAATTAATCAGATATTAATACTAGGTTCTATACTTTTTTGGCAGGTAATGGTACTTTTACTTGAGTATGATATTCCAGTACTCTTTATACCACTGGTATTCTCACTTGAGTCTGTGAGACTTGGCCTGGAGAGTCCTTGTGAAGTGCTATGTGTGTCTGTGTCACTCTCCTCCAGCAACCCCTCAACGGTCTGCTCAAAGGAGACCTTTTCAAGTGCCCTCCTAAGCCGGTGCATGTCCAGATCACCCTGTGGAGAGGAGAAGCTGCGTCCAGCCAGGGCACAGCGAGCTAAAGCCTTCTGCCTGCGCTGAGATTCATCCAGGAGTTTGCCAGCCTGCAAAAAGGTGAGGATTATATACAAGTAAAGATTGTAGGTTGAATATTCTAGTTTCTAAATGACCCATTACATTGTATCATACATGTTAATTAAGCTCCCAAGAGTCAGTGGTCTATTGAAGCTCTCATTTGGTTAAAAGAACATTTAAATACCTTACTGAGCAAAAAGTGAAGTCTACCTTCCCTGATGCCACATGTGTATCGCCTGAAGGGCTGGTGTTCTGGCTCCAGGGAGACTGCCAGCGAGACAGTCCTCTGCTCTGTGTGGGCTCCACTCTCTCCAGGCCATGTGGCAGAGAGCCCATGCCCATCACTGAGCCTTCAACTTGGGAAGAAACAGAGAAGGCCATCTCGCTGCTCACAGAACAGTGAGTCAACACATACTGGTCCTGAACATATGAGTCCTGCTGAATCCTCCAGCGCACATCATTGCTGCTGTGCTCCATTTCAATGCCTGCGGATCACACAAATGAAGTTTATTTTGAATTGATAGTATTATTTTAACAAACTGTCCTCATTACATACTTCCAAAATATATTCTTATCAGTCCAGAGCACTTGCTGTCATTTTTATGCAGCACATTTCCTATGTTTTCATGCGAATTTCCCACATCAGAGGTATGGGGTTTTTTGGCCTGCAACTCTTCCATGAAGACCATTTCTTTTTTTATATATATCATTAAAACAGACAGGACAGTAGAGAGGGACAGGAAGAAAGACGGAGAGAGAATGGGGTGGGATGGGAAATACCTGCGTCGCCCTGAGAACATGTTCTGCGCGCCATCCACTACACCACGGCCCAGGACGATGAAGACCATTTCTGACCAGACAGTACTAAAGGCCTCTACACACCAATCTGAATGGAGATTTACACAAGTCTTCAGCGGGGCTCTTCCTCTGGGTCGAGGAAAATTGATGCACTCTGCACTGCACGCCACAAATGTATTTTCAACATATTTTTGCCATCTTTATGGCATTTGTCAAACAGCTCCCAGTGATCAGCCACCGACAGTATAAAACACTAAACGTACATTTTTTTATCGTGTTCTTTGAGTTCTTCTCTGTTCATTCTTGTTTCCTGTGCGAAGTAGCTATGAAAACGTGGAATGAGCCCCAACAAGCGGCTCTTTTACGTCCAACTCACGTCATCACAAAAGCCAGCTTTCATTGGTTGTTCTTGAGAAAAATCATCAGAGCCATTGTGGGATTTTATATGCGCAGATAAGTGTGCTTTTTTTTTTCGGTCAGATGTGTGAGCTCCTGTGGGCACCCATGGTTTTCAATTGAGACATGTTCTTGCACAAACATAATTCGGATAGGTGTGTAGAGGCCTTAGTTTTCTTTGGCTGATGATCGCGTCAAGAATCCTCAGCATTTCCAGCTTCTTTGTTCTTCTTCAAATAAGCTTAACTCATTTGGAACTCAACTCTGTTTTGAAATCATTGTCTGGTAGAGACCTTGTTGATGCAGTGTAACCTTGTGTCTTGTTGCTGTGATCAATCTTGCCCTGACAAGAAACCATCTTTCTCAATAGCAACCAGACTGTTTATCCTAGCAACCAATTTGGCAGAAGTATAACTCGGCTAAGGAAAGGCATAGAGACATGGGATTGGAATTTATTTTACTCATAGTGACATTGGCAACATTTTTAAAAATACTTTTACAAGCCAGCACCATGGGTTGTGTATAAACTTTATCCATCTAGTTATGATTTATATGGACTATTTCTACTACATTTCACTGCCTTTCGTGACCTTTAAAGTTCCTATGGATTAGTTCTTCAGTAGTGTTACCTGGGCTGATGGCATTTTCAGTTGCATGTGCACAGGAGAACTCTGATGAGATTTCTCGGGAAATTTCCCGCAGAGCTTCTACAAAGTCTCCCTCCAGCTCACAGCCTTTCGCAGCATCCATTCGTTCCTCCATAGGATGTTCAGAAACAGACGGTGAGAACTCCAAAATTGACCCTGCTGACCCACGAGGACGGCTCTTATACACATGAGGTTTCACCGTCTTTAGAACATAAGGGTATTCACAAGAGTTTTGAGTTGGTTATACAACATGGAGCTATGTATGAAAAGTACATGGTAGGCCTAATAATCAGTTTCTCACCTCAGTTTTCTGGGCCCTGAATCCAGACAGATTGTAGAGAGTACAGTAGCCAATCAGACAGTTTCCAGGATAGAGGGGAGGAATTTCATTGGGGGACAGAAGGGCCTCAATGTTGTCTGGCAGATACCAATCAATCCGTACATCCGTCAACACAGGTTCCAAAGCTTTCTTTAGACATTTCATCAACTGAAAACAAAACAAAACTAAATATTGGCTTATTTTTTTAGGCAATTCCAAAGAAAAGCTGTTACTTTTTGAGATGTAAATATCACATACAGAATGTTTTTTGATATTAACAGCAAGTGTGGTGTTCGTGAGGTGTATTGTAAATGTGAAGATGATAAAGTGTGTTGTTTTTTCCCTATAGATGGAGCTGTGGATTCTCGTACCTTGGGCTGAAGCCTCTCTTCCTCACTGAGAAACTCTGTGCTGCCTCCTGTAACCTTAGCAACGCCCTGCAGTAGCCTCCGACAGGCTCGAGGACTGAGACCCACACCAAAGCACCTGTCGCAATACAAAATATATCACGAGATAGGCCTGCTTGCTTTATTTCATCTACATCTCTACTCTGTAGTGAAATGAAAATTAAAGGTAAAAATATTTTAAAAGCACATGGCCATGATTCCGAAGAGAATATGGTGAAAGTGTTGTTGTCCGATGGGACCAAAATAAAGCTGATTGAACCCTCCCAAAAAACACCATCTTTTCCATCAAACACGGTGGCTTTTTTCCCTGCCAAAGAGATGGGGTAACTTCTATGCACCAAAGGGGTATAGTCATAGATGGGATTTCAGGCATGACTATAATCTAAAATACATGGCCAAGGCAATAAAGGAGTGGTCCTGGAGTGCCCTAGCCAGACATTCATCCTTTAGGATTTTTGTGGAGGGAGCTGAAGGTTTTAGTTGCCACTTATTGACTTAAAGTGAATCTGGAAACAGCAGTTGGACAAAATCTTTTCAAAGATGAGTGCTAACCTGGTGTTAACCACAAGAAATGTCTGAACTCTGTGACTGACAACAAGGGTTGTGCCACCGAGTGTTCAGTTATGTTTGGTAAATGACTCAAATACTTATTTGCTTCATATTGTCTTTGTCTTTAAATATGCAGACTGATCTTTTTGTTTGGCAAAAATTATGAATCAGCCTGGTGCCAAACACTTATTTTCCCTACTTCATATTAATGTATTGTATCTTTTCAGTGTCATTCCTGTAATCACAATTGTATGATGTAATCCATTTGTCTTTCTCCAGCAAGAGATCACGTACGGATGCAGGATTGTGAGTTTGTTTGGTGTTCTCCCGATAATATAGAACATTTCACTAATTAAATGTCTGAAGGGAAATCAAGACAAGTGCACTCACATTACCTATTTGAAATTCTGGTCTGCTCTGGATCGAAAGCTTTCACATCTCTAGACTGAGTATCAATAAAGAATGTTGCTTTGAGGATATTGAGATATTAGTGTGTTTGTCTCAACTGAAGACAAGGGATCTCCAAAGATTGTCCCGATTTAACCTCGCCTACATTAAATAATTTTTTTCTGAGCCAGAAATCTATCTCAGTTTGTTAAAAGCTTAGTATTCTTTTTAAATACCAATGTCCTTACTTGATTTTTTTTACTGTTTGTTCTAATTAAATAAACGTTGCAATTACATTTAAAAATGATCCCCTTGCAGCAAATAACATTTAATCTGGGCATTCTCTGCCTCATCTCTAAAACCATTAGAGTCGATCTTCATGCTATGCTCTCTTTGGGCAAGATTTCCTGATTCATTTTGGATTGCATCTGGGTCTTATACATGAACCGACGATGGTCTATTAGTGAAACTCTCAGGAAAAGTACTATCTATATCCATCATCAACAGAAACACATAAAAAGGATGCTAAGTGTCATTTTTAGTCTGCATCATGTGCCATTTGTGTCCATTCAGGAGGTTGTCCAGGTGTTGCTCTTTTACTGCTTTTTTACATTCTGTGTGACTGCCTCATACTGTACAAGAATGAATGTATTCTGGGAGTAGTGTACCTGACATTACAGGCGTTCCTCCGGACTACTTCAAGGATGTGGCCCACGTTACTCAGGCTTCCATCCATGATGATAAAAACTTGCCGCGGGCGTCTTCGCTGGACAGGTTGGCGATAGACCCAGGAGAGAGCCCCCAACAGGTTAGCACTCCCATGATCTGTGCGCACCTTCTGGATGAACTCCAAAACCTGTCTCACTGTACTCTGAGAAATCACAAAAAAACTATTTTTACTTTTCTTCCAGGTTTTTTCTGTGAACATATACATTATTTAAGAAGTTTTGACATGCATTATTTTGTTAATTCGTAATATTTTTCATTTTTATTCATTTTTTACAGTCTATGGTCTGGTGGAACACAGCTTGAGCTTGTCAATCTGGATTTTCCACTTGCAAATAATTGCTAAAGTCGAAAATTTGATTTTTCTGCAAAGACAAAGCAGTCATCCCAAAATTACATTTGAGATCATCTTCTGAAGCTGTGTGGTGAGCATGTAAAACACTATTCCATAATGCAGCAAAACACTTGTGTGTTTGATGGTGGCATGCTGTAAAATGCATGACCACACCATATGGCACTGGCTGTTTTAAAACCCTCTGTCCTGCCAGACCCTGAATCTGCTTCAACCTGATATAGCAGCGTCATGGCAACCAGTTGCACTGACCTGGACAGAGCTTGTTTTAATCACGCAGAAGTTAACCACTAATCTCAGACACTTCCACAACCTAAATAGTAACTTAATTTCTCTTGGATTCAATTATTTATTCTGTGCGATTTATTTTATTTTATTTTTTGTATTGTTGCAGGGTGGGAGTGGTAAAAAAGTTCTCACGTCTGTGCAAGTCCTGCTCGAGCTAAACAAAGGCCTGACTGTAGAGCAGTATACGGCAAAGTTCAAGAGAGAGCAGGTCGGAAGACTCTTTATCACCACCAGCATCGCTTCCTGTCAAAGATATTAATGACAATGGAACAATATTTGTTATTTCTATATTATTACACAGATTTTAGCATTCATAGCCATTAAAACAACTCAGCTTAAGCATCATTTGCATACATTAAGGCCTAGTCAGCATAAACATTACATACAAATATTATTATTATTATTGTTGTTGTTTTCTATTGCATGTTGATAGCCTTGTTCATTTAATATAACCAATAGATACATGAAAATACACAAAAAGCTACAGATCATATAGAAAAAACTTAGTATATGTGAAATATGGCAATAATATAGTTGACGCAAATACAACAATTGTGGTTTTTTAAATGGAAGCTTGGTAAAACTTGTATCAGCTGTTGTACAAGGTACTGAGTTATAAGGTTAGCAAAGGAATGCAGCCAAGGACAAAAAAAACAATGTGTTGCGTTTTCCTGTTAGCTAGAACTTAATGATTTTAGGAGGAACAAAGGAAAGAACAGAAGAAGAAAAACAGATTGAGGCAACTTTTAGACCTCCATCTAAGGGGCCTATGGTCGACTTTTGTTTGGCTTTTTTGCAACACTTCAATAAACTTTTCATTTTGGAAGAAACAGGAACTTCAAATGACAGGCCTTGTGTGGGGAAGGCAAATTCCAATCAACAACCTTTAAATGCTATGAGCAGAGTAAGTGAGACACTCCCCTTGAGTGAAACAGGCTCAGCACCTCTCTGTGTAATACTGCGATTAGCGAAGAAAGTGTCACTGCACATTATTAGCAAAACCTTGATCTTGTTGATGTGCTGAGACATTGTGCTGCTGTTGTCAATGAGGAAGATGAGTTCTCTGCTGGCCTGCTGAAGATCTGTAGGTTCTGATAACAGATCTGGACAGAAGTTTAACATCAGCACTGGGTTCAAGAGCAGATCCTTATGATAGCGTCTTCGGAGAAACTCCAGCTGAGGAAAAGGCACAGGAACTAAATGTTTAAGTTACAATCATTATATTGTGTCTGGTACATCAATCGTACCTTCTTCTCAGACTCTGGCTTCTTGCGGGCATAACGAATGAAATCACACCTAGCCCACACTTGCTGCTCATATTCGCTGAAGGTCAGTCGGCCCCTCTCTAGGATGACCAATGGGCTATGAGGCTCTGCAAGAAACCACATCACTGTTTGTTATTTGATAAGTCTGTTTGCATATTGAGGAGGCGTTTTCAATTGGCTGACAGTGGAAAAACAAGCTTTTCAATGGGGAACTAAATGGTTTTGTTTTTAGCATATTTACATAAACTCTGCTTATATATCTGCTACCACTTCTGCTGGCTTTTCTGTGGCTCAGTCAGTAGAGCATTGCGCTAGAAACGCAAAGGTTGTTGATTCAAACCCCAGAGAAAACAAGAAATGGCAAAATATGTTAATTCCTTAACTTGTAAGTTGCTTTGGATAAAAGCGTCTGCCAAATGCAAAATTGTAAAAATGTAAATGTTAGAAATTCACACTTGTTTTATTTTTTTAAACTGTGTTTTAATTATCATTTTAAATGAAATACGTTGCTCACATATGATCCTTCCAAAGCTCTCAACAACTGCCTCTTAAACAAGCTTATCACATGATGAAAAACAATGAGCTCCCAAAACAATGCTCACTTTTACAAATCACGTTTACACATTTACATTCATTAGTAGTATAACTTTGCATCCAAAAGTGTTGCGTGATCATTTTAATGAGCATTTATGGGCCTTTTTGAGCGCTTTTTACTACTTTACAGTAATAATGACCTTTAAAATGCTTGATATCATTATGTAGTATCAGTCCATTTTTTTAAATACAATTCCAATTATTCCATTTTTTTATTTTTTACTTCAAAAATCAAAATATATTGAGAACAAACTTATTTTTATGTTTTAGAACACAAATCAGACAAAATATAAATTCATAAATCCCCCAAAATCAAAAACAAGTTTTAAACAATGTGAACATTTTATAAAAAACAGGCAAACCTTTCCTAAACACTTTTCTAAGCACTTTTGTGCCACTGTGCTTTTTTGTGCTAGAACATTGAAAATCACAAACCATATCACAGGTCTTGTACTTTATACAGCATTTTCTCTCATTTTAATTTGAATTAACCTGCAAACAATGTCATAACTCTTGTAATGTTGGTTTAAAACCAAAAATATAAAAACTAATAACCTTTTTGAAACCTACACATATTTAAAATGAAAATGACACAATAGGCAAGTAGTAGCGTGATTCCTACTATGTTCAAAACAGCTGGTTTGTTTGGCACATGCACCCGTGCTGGTTTCATTTCCATTCATGGAGATTTGCTGAACCATCCAAGAGGAATATATTTTGATGTCAGAATTTATTCTCTCAAGACAAACAGGTCTTTATTCAAACAGCTATATGCTTTATCTGTTGGAAACTAGCTAAAAACAACCAGTGCTAGCCCTCACCACTGAGATGCAGAATGATCTCCAGGGGTCTGTCACACGGATGCTCCTCGGCCAGTGTGATGTAGGTAGCTGAAGCAGATTGTGCGCTAGGATCAGCATCTGCTCGCAGGGCATGAGTGGGGCTCTCCAGACCTACAGACACACACTGCAAGAATGGGTTAAGGAGGCAGACATTTCAGGTCAGATTGGATTAGTTGCTCAGACAGCACATAATGTTGATGGGGGGCCTTGGGGAACTTGAGACAAAAGCAGAGAGACTTGTGAAACTTATAATAGTTCTGTCTGGGATTTGTTAGGTTCATGCGAAAGGTTAAAAGTTGTTATTTAATTTGCATGTATGCAGTTAAATTTCCAATGACTCAAATTCAGAATGTGTGTTCAAACCCCAAGTACATGTGTGGTATTATTTGATATGTAAGGTAAATCATATTGGATAAAAGTGATTGCACTTTACAGAAAGCTAAAGTTCTTATTTTTTAATGATATACACTCACATGGTCATAACAATTCCAAATTATATATTAGCATTGAAATCAATAGTGCAGCAGAAGTCTGATGAAAACAAGAAAAAGAGTAAAAAGTGGGTGGGACAGAATCAGGTGAATAATCAGAAAGTGGACCATTAAAGCTGGTTAAAAGATGCACAACTGAAATAGAGCATCCAGTTCATTTTAGAGCAGCACAACTGTGTTCTTTATCACCCTGTCTCCATCCCCGTCTTCTGCCTTGGTGCCCTGGAGACTCAGCCAAGCACTGCAGAGCCTCACGCACAAACTCTGGCTCCTTCTGGCAAACTCGCTGATATCTATCATCATCAATGCCAAGCTTTACACTAATTGGATTATACTAGAACACAAGCTGCTCCAGCAAGAACCTAAAGGCAAACTGAAAAAAGCCCCTGGAGACACAAAATGAGGCTGATGTATTAAAGGCAGTTCCTTAAAGAGAACAAGCACTGTAAAACCACAGGTTGCCAGAACTTCACCATCAAATATACGGTAGCACCGTTATTGGTTTTACAGGAGTGTACTGTAAATTTTAAAATGTAAACCATTAAAAAAATTTTAGTTGCTATTAAAACAGGTATTCCTGTACAATTCAAGGATTTAAATCATAATGATACTTTTCATGACCATATTTTTTCAGTGCAGAACTGTCTAATTTTAAGGTTTCTATTGGAATAATAACAGTTAATTACGGTACATTTTTTTTACAGCTCCTATCTCTCTCGTTTGTATTGAGGTTTGGGTTAATAATAGCAAAAAATTAGAATAAAAGTTTAAAAAATAAACTGGAATTTTTACAGTAAGCTGTGGTTGCCAAAATGTTATCGTCAAATATAAAGTAGTTATTAGTTTTACGGGATTGTACTGTACATTTTGTATATATTTTTTTTACATAATGTAATCATGTTTTTACTGTTTATAGCTGTCTAAATGCACGTGATCCCAAGGTTTTCTGACAAACTTTCTCCAAAACACATTTTAGAGCATTTAAAATCATGTCTTTTCTATTAGGGATAATACGATAATTTGTTATAAGTTTTAAATGAAAAATTTAAGGTCTTACTCTGTAAAACTTATTATACCTTTTCACTGTTAATTTTCTGGTAATCACGACAGTCTTTTTCTGAAGCACTTATACTGTATTTTGCTGTTAAATTTATGGACATATTTAACTACGTGTCATGTGCTGAGGAGGAACTTACCAGCCAGCAGACAGGCTCCTCGGACCAGCAGTTGAAAGCTAAACTGGTAAGGTACAAGGTTTGTGGCACAGCTTGTGAGAAGAGAGTGTGGACATTGCTGCCCTACTCCCAGAATCCTTTCTGCTTTCCCTGACACACTGCCAAAGCATGTCGTTGAGCTGAAGGAGAGACTGTAAAAAAGATTATTGCAAAATATTCTATAATGTATAACATAAGATGCAATCACATGCGTCATTTCAGGTTTCGGCTGTTGGGTGTTTTTTTATTGTGTCCTTATGGAATTTTAACGTTTAAAGTAAATGTGTTAACGCCTTTAAAAAAGTGTTCAATATGAAATTAACTTTACCCTGCTTCCTCTCCCCCATTCTCTTTCCTCTTCTCTTTGTTCACTTCTTTAATGTAAGACCGTGTGCTTGTAATGGAATCATAAGCTAATAAAGCCACATTTTCTGTTAAATATTCTTAAAAATTGCTTTCAGAGTCTTCTTTTAATCTTTCATTTAATATTCAACAACAATGGACAACCCGGAAAAAAACATTAGAAAAATGTCAGATTATTATTCAGTGACGTATTATTCATGAACAGAATTACTACATAAATATTGTTGTACAGTAATGAGCAGTTTTTAAGCAGTTGGTAACAAAACTTACTGGAATAGTCTTTGGATTAATTGTTAGCGAGTTGTTTGGAAATAAAGTGAAAATAAAAAATTTAAATGACATTGCCTTTCAAGCCTGTTCAGCTGACTATAACCACAATATGAGCTTTTTTTAAGATTTCTATTTGTCACAATTGCCTTTATCTATTTTAACTTACAGTACCTAGGAGAGAGCAAGGGAAGCAATGCAGGAGAGAGATTGGGCAGGGTTTGGATTGAACCTGTGTCACCCAGCACACCTACACAAATGTGTACAACGCACTCTCCACTATACCACAGTGCTTTTCAGTGAATTTTTTTATCTATTGTGTATAATCTATTTATCTATTGGTTTTCACTTTTTGACGTGATCCTGCTTCTGTTTAATTTTGATTTCAAATATAACGTGTAAGTTTCAAAAAGGTTGTGATTTGTGATATTTTTGGTTTCAAACAAACATTACAAGAGTTAGGGCATAATTTCCAAGGCAAATGTGCAAAATGTGCCATTGTCTTTCAGTGTCTTTTTACAGACCCCAAATCAGTGCCATCTAGTTGTGAAAAGAAGGGGTAACCATTGGAAGTACAATACCTGTGATATAGCTTATTTTTTTCAAAGCTCTGGCACAAAAAAAGCACAATAACATAAGTGCTTTGGAAACAAAAAGGCCTTGGAAAGGTGTCTGAGGTTTAGAAGAGCTTTGACTGTTTTTTTATTATTATTAAAATGTTCACATTGTTTTTACCTTGTATTTGCTTTTGGGGGATTTAGATTTTTTTACTTTGTCTCATGACTTGTTATTTAATTATTCTTTTGTCACTTTTAAATTTGTATTTTTGCAGTGAAAAAAATCCAATACTCTGAATGGTATTGTGTAGCAAAAAATGTATTGTTAAAAAAAGAAACTGGGGTAGAGCAAATTTATTACCTCCAAAAAGCCCCAGATTTCTAAGGGTTAAAAATATTTCAGTAAATGACAAATTAAAGCATTTTACCTGTTCTCCTCTGATTTCCCTCCACTTTCAATTTTCCCAGCCTGGTCCTGTGTTTTGACTATTGGAGTGAGTACCGTGGGATACACAAGACGGATTGCACCATTTTCAAGCGTGGGGAGTTCAAGGGTTGTGCTGATAACCACAGACACTATTTCCAAAGGTCCAATCTGGCCTGTGCTCACAATGAAAGTGTTCCTCTCCAGATCTTCATCCAGCAGCAGATGACCTGAGATGGAGTATGGTTTAGCAGTTACTCCTAAAATAAACTTTTAAAAGCAGAAACCTGAAACTAAATTTCCATCTGGTGTGTTTTTATAACCGTTAATTAATATTTCAATATTATTCCTATTGACTAAAGTAGGTTGTGGTTTTCTACAGGTACAACAATCTCTCACCGTTGGAGCACTGCATCTCCAATCCTGTTCTTCCACAGCATCCCCACTCCCTGCCTTGAGTGGCCTGGCTGTGGAGCACTGTTCCTGGGCAGCAATCCAGACAGCACTCCTCCAGCTTCCCTCGGCTCCGGAGCTCCACACTGACCAGCCTGCCTGACACCACTGCCTCGAAGCCAACCACCACCTCCTTCTCGCCCAGAGGATACACAAACACACCTGAGCAGGTAACCAGCACAAAGAAGTGGGTCATTTTCAATAACTTTTCGGGAAGTTGTCAATAATCACATACTGGTCCCCACTGGAACCAGTTTTGAAGGTATCCCGACAGAAGATAGCTTGAAACAATCTTCATACAATACAAGATGAAAACATGAAGGAGCAAATTCAACCACAGAAGAAATTTAGTGTTTTCACTTCCTGGCGTTTTTGATAATAGTGAAATTTTCTTTGCTTGTTGATCAAAGTTGGGATGCATTTCACATGGCAAGGTGTTTTTTTTTTTTCATTATTTGGTCATGATCTCTTACCCTCCACAGTCTCAGGGTCAGTGTTCACATATGTGAGATGTGCCGTGATGCCTAAGGAGCAGCCATTGGCACAGGACATGATCTCTGAAGTCTTCAGCAGAAGTGGTGCCCATGTAGAGCGGTTTCTCAGCCCTGGCATTTTCCTTAAGAGAAAATCATTGTTCAAGTTACGTCAGACATGAGCCCGCTTAATAATATTGAGAGTAGTAATTAAAACATGCTTCATTTAATTAGGATCATTTCATTTGATCTCTGGTAAGGATGATCTCAACAGTACAGACAGTATTACCAAAAAAAGTAATACTTACTTTATTGAAACTTACCCAAATATGTTTAAAATCATTTGTGATATAATTTAGAATTTATTGTTGTTCATTAAAAAACTGTAGACATGGTTCTGGTTATAAAAGGGACAAACACATTGAAATATGACTCTCAAAGTGTAAAGAATCCTTGCTTTAACCGTTTATAAAAACCCTCTGTGGATAATAGGTGACTAAAAGGGTTAAATACTTTATGATCAATCACAGTCACTTGTCGTGAAAAACATTTAAAAGAATGTTTTTCAACCAGTGGACAATGAGATACTGGCTATATTCTATATATACCCTATATCGGGCAGTATGCAATTTCTCCTAATTGGTCTGAATAAACCTGGTCTGATTGGTTTTAGATTGAGCGAGTAGAAATTAGAATATTTTTGCTGGGTTTATTTGGTTCCTATTATATACATAGTTTAATAAGAATGACTTTGTATAGTCAATATATGCTACAGAGTTTAATTTTGTGATTTTTACAATGAATAAAAAATGTGCATTTGTTGCAAAAAAGGTTGGAGAACACTTTACAAAAGGTCTGTTAAAATGTAGATCTCAGGTATTTTCTGTTAGTCTTTTTGGTGCAATTAATATAGCATTACGGTTATTTGAATATAGCTCTAACCAAAACATCATTATCCGAACTAATGAAAGCAATACAGTAACTGCTGATAATATAATTAATATTCTTATGTCTTGAAACAAGCTGCTTTTTAGATCAATAACATAATTTGAGAGAAACTTGAACCAAGCTTAGCTGCTCTGATAGTAAAGGAGGGCTTTACTAACAGCTAGTTCTGAGACAGAAGCTGTACAAGAAACTTGATACTCCTTTAATACTCTTCTTATATGTTATTGTGTTTTTCCTCTCCTCCATTGTTCTTTAAACAGAAATAAGTTTACAAATCTCAACAAAACTCTTATTTTAAAATGCAAGCGCTGATGGGTGATTGGTAAGAGACCATGTAATGTATACAGTACAATCATAGATCCTAATTTCCATCTGATTATTTGCTTCAGTGACCGTGAAACACTTTAAGAGCCGCTTCATGCTTTCCTACACCCCTAGACGGGTCCAACCTCTCTGCTACCTGGCAACCAGACCACTCTCCTCCTGTCACAGTGGGAATGTGTGTCAAACATTAACTGAATGCTCAATATAGAGAAACACTCTAGATTGTAACATCTGAATAGTGGTCACCAATTCGGCAACAGAGGACCAACTTTACAATCTGTCACCCTAATTTTGTCAAACAATCAAAGTTTAAATCACTCTAACCATTATTTTGTGACAATATGAGGAGGAAGAATTTATGTGGAGTACTGGTAAATAAGGAGGGATGCAGAGATGTTTGTTCTGTGTCTAACAGGTGCTCCTCAAACAAGTCGCCTGCCACCTGGACACAGATTCTCTTATTGAGATTTACTGCTCTCATCTAAAGGTCAAGGTGACATGAATTCTACATTAGAGGCAGCACGTGTCTGTTTAATGAAAATACAATATGATAAAAAAGTTTCACCAACTTATTTAACTTACTCATTATGTTTACATAATACATGATCGCAACAGCTTTTTAACTTCCTTCAAAATAAGCATGAAGTAACTTTTCTAGTTGGTCTACTTAAACATAAACAAGTTTATGCAGCCATCTTTTAGCTCAAAAACAGATATAGTTAGATTAAAAAGGCAACATGGTGATAGAAAAATAGGCTTTTAAATTAATTAAACTAAAGATATCTCACATGTTTAAAGCTGTAATATTCAAAATTCACGTTTTATGTTAAACCACTATGGTCAAACAAATAAAATATAAATTACACAGGATACAAATAAAGAAGCAATACATTTTGAGCATAATTTAAATGTTTTTACTGCATAACCATTGCAACACTATCAGATGCATCCAGCAGGTACATATACAAAACAAATGTATTACATTTAAACCCTTACTTTGTAACCAACTATTAGTTACAAATTCCTCGTTTGAGCAATTAAGTCATGTCAGCAGATTGTGATCAATTTCAAACAGATAATCGCAATTAACATATTTGATGATGGAAACCCAATGTCGATACAAGCAGGTTGTCACTTACTTGAGCCTCTCGTGGATTTTCACTGAAAGAAATGAGTCGGATGATGACGTGTTACAGGTCTCTCCCAATCTCTCTCTCTCTCTCTCTCTCTCTCTCTCTTTCCCTCTCTTGAATGTAGGAGTGGCACGCTTCGTTTCTGCACTCATCACGCATGCGCAGTAAACAGACTGATAAACTTTTTACCGATGTTTGATTCTTATTGATCTAGAAATTTTATTGGAAGCAGTTGCGCTTTTGGGTCATTTCATCTTACCAACAATAGACTTTATCTTAGCACCCATAAAACCGACCTATTCAATCATACATTCAATTTTCCTGTCAAGATTTCAAGATGAGACGAAACGTATCAGCTTCAGCGGGAGACTTGTCTGAGGCTATGATTGACAACTGAATCGCCCAATCAAGGAGTGGACCGTGAGCCCACCCAGTCTCTCCAAACACCTGATTGGCTCAGCTTAAGAACAAACTGCTGCTTCTTTTCTAATCTACATACTTTCCGCTGAAGATCAAGCTGACAGCTGTCGCCCCAAATGCAGCAAAACAAAGGTGCTTTTGTCTTTTAAATCAAATCAACTAACAGAGACGTTTATTTTAAGGACAAAACGTTTAAGCCAAAATACGCATTTAACAAATGCGACTAATGGTAATTTACTAATGGTAAAGTAAATCCCAAATTATGAAATAATTTTAATGAACTTGCAATATAAAATAACTATTAAATAAAAGTGCAACGTGGCACATTTTTTAAAATTAAAATGCTCCAAGTTGCAATTCAACATAAAAAAAATCATAAAGAGATTGTTTACACTTAAAATAATTAATAAGAATGTACCAGGTGATCATGCAGCCCCATATTCACTCGCCTCTCCAAGTTTATGAATTAAAGAGCAGATTTTTAAAGTTTACTCTGCTTTTAAAGTTTACGTGAATGCTGTTTTTTTTGTAAATAAAAGCAAGCAAAAGAAAGTAACGCTAAACGCTCCGCTGAAGGTCTGTTTTCAGTCTGAGATTTACAATACTTTACATTTCCTTCACAATGCTCTTTCACCCGTCGCAGCTAGAGGGCGCCACATCCATTTCTTAATGTTGGTTAAAAGTGTCTTCTTCACAGTGGGTTGGGTGAAAAATCCTTCCTGAAAAACTTTGACTTGCTATCAACCAGCCTGCACCCCTGTTCCAAAACATACTTAGCTGTTTGCTATTTCACACACTGCATGGGGAATTAAATGGGTTTTTATTATTTTAGATACAGTAGACAAAGTTAATACAAATTTGTGTCTTAAATTTTGCCACTGTCAATTAATTTCCATAGAGTTGAGATGTTACAACAGATTTGGCGAAGTCAGTGGAATAGCGTGGTGTAGCTCTGATAGGTTCTAAGCATGTGCAACCTCCTTTGTGCCTCCTTATGCCTCCAACCTCCTAAATGACAGATTGTCTTAATTTTTTTCACATTCTATGATCTACATAATATCAAGTTTGCTGAACGAGTCCGAAATCACCCAACAAACATGCAATGTCAGGGAGACGTCTTTCTAACATCTTGTTGATTCAGAAGCAAGTAAAACAATGTGTTTTGGATGTCTTTGGCTCAGTGGATGTTTGCTAGGATGCCACAACATCCTCAAGTATGTGTTGGTTTTTAACAGTTTTCAATGTTTTTGATAGTTTAATATGAATGTAAACATACCACACAGTTTGACATTAATTTAAAGCATTAATGTATTTTGAAACATGGTTTTAAAGGTAATTCATTACAGCAAATTGTAGAGTGTAGAGTAAAAAAAAGGCTCCGGAATTCTTTAAGTTAAGATGGTTAACATGGGTTAAGATGTCAGCCATAAGTGTCAGATCAAGTGAGAGAAGCTGGTTGCACTGTCTCATTGAACCATAGACTGTAAAAAAATCTGGGTGACATGACAGCGCCTCCTGCCATTGGGCTAATATGACTCTTTTCGAGCTGGACTGGAGACTGCCATTGAGCACTGCATATGCGCACAAGCGACTTCCTGAAAATGCTGAAGCCATAATGGTTTCAGAGCTCCGCCATTAATATACAATTTCTCTAAATTTGATCGTTGACATTGTAAATGATTTTTCTTACTACGAGATAAGCTCTGTTTTGTGAGGCCGTCAATCACATGGTCCCACTTAGTTTTTTCATCGTTTAGGGCGATGTGTGAACCTCACAGAAAAAAAAATATTAAAGTTTGTTCGTTGTATGGATAACTTTCAAAAATCATTAAAACCATTTCTGTACACAATGTAATTTTTAAAGATCGCCTTTTTCCCGTACACTTGTATTGGGCAAAAATCACTCTGCAACCAGCACCATGGGGGGCGGTCGCCATGCTTTGGCTTCACTCCGCCATGTGAGACACAATTTGCCCACTATGGCTGTAGGGGGCTTAATCAATAGAAGTTGACCTACCTGATTAACCATCTACTTCTTGTAGCTTCACTTCTAACTTCTTCTTTCTGTTGCTTTCATGTAACTCAGAATTTGCTGTCAGAGCAAGTTCAGAACATTACACTCTCGTAAGCTTGCATTTGTGGTTTGAATGAGAGTGTGTAGAGTTTTCTGAAGTGATTTGCATAAAACATTAGGTCTAAAAAGCGTCCAGTTAAGAGAATTTGGAGCTAAAATATTTATGGTGGGATGGGCATATTTTCAGACAAATCTACAGAAAACTCCTTTCTCTGTCCTTCAAAACAAAGCAAAAGCATCCCTAATTGAAATTTCCCACAACACGAATCTCACATAGCAAACAGTAACTTGACTGTAACTAAATTCCTCAGCATCCTTGAATGCTCTCCTCTAATTTTCCCCAGATCTGACTTTTCTCCATCGCTGTGACCAGCATCTTGATGGAAGAGAGCGGCGGAGCATCACAAAGTGAACGAGGGGAAAGCACAGGGAGCGGAGGGCAGATTAATCAGCCGACATCAAAGAGAGCTGCAGGGCAGAGGGAGGGAATGGGGCAAAAGATGAAGGGACCGCAACCGCCTATTTGGCTTTTTTTCCATCCATGCCATCCCTCAGTGCTTCAGTTGGCAGTCGGATGGTGAAACCATTGTGTAGTTGCTGCATAGAACCCTCTGTCGGCTCCTGTTTTTATTCTGCCTGCCAAAAGAGGAGGAGGACATGAGTTTAGGAGACTCTTGAAACTCTTTAACAGTAGGCAACTTACCACAGTGTTCACAGGGATGCGGCTCTTGTCCTTGCCTTTCTTGCACCGCTGTATATCAAAGAAAGTCTTTCTCTCTTTTCACTTTCATGCACACACTGCGCTAGCCTTGTGTGAAGTGCTTTGAAAGTAGCCTGCCGCTCCGCGTGCCCTCTCTGTGTTCAGTTTGCTCAGTTGGCTCAAATTTGACTCCAATTTGGGTCTCTGGTCCTGACTGCAGACTCAGCACACGTAGGTTACACAGTGTTCCTGTCTTGTCCTTTAGCTGGACTCGCTAATCTCTCCACACTTTGTCACAAAGCCTGTCATGGGTCCACATCAGAGAGATGCTCTCAACCTGAGACCATGTGAGCGTTTAAACTGATCATTCATTAGCTCTGGCCATGCGTTTGTTGCTTTATGTTTGGCTTTGTTCTGATTCTCATGTCCTGGCTGATCTGAGCAAAAGAACACTCATTCAATTGTCATCTGCTTTAATTCACAAATCAGGCCACTAAGTCTCATTTGGCTCATCTCTCACTTGACACACATAATTGTGTATTAATATCATTATATTAATAATCAAATGAATTGATGTTATTTTACCTACAACATCTGCATTGGTATGCAAAGCTTTGGGCACCCTTGTAATTGCTACGCTTTTGCTTTATAAAGCATTGGTTGTCAGTATTTAAGCTAAATATATAAAGTATAGGAGGCAAACACAGTGATATTTGAGAAGTGAAATGAACTTAATATGATTTATTGGAGAGTTAAATAAAATTTGGCACATTCATAAAGTAGGCACCACAAAAGAAAAATGAACGTTATTAGCAGAAATAACAGCCACTAAACCCTTTCTATAGCTTCCATTTAGAGTCTGCATTCTAGCAGAACACGTTGTGGACCTTTCTGTACTAAACATCTCCACCTGTTTTTTTAAATGCCCATTACTTTGCCCAAATCACTCTTTTTCAACTGCATCAGTCCAAAAGGAAGCCGGCATAGCTCAAATGACACCACTTTTTATGTGTGCAGAGAAAAGGCTTTCCACAGTGCTCGACCATACAGCATCTCCTTGTGTAAACGTCGCTGAATAGTCGAAAGATGCACAGTGTCACAATCTGCAGCAATTTGATGTTGTATGTGGTTTTTTGGAGCTGGTCTGTGGGTTGTCCGTGACTGTTTTTACCATCCTGAGCCTAGGCTCATCTTAGATTTTCCTTGATCTTCAACCCCGAGCTTTAGGTCACCAATTTTAAATTCTAATAAAAATGACATGGGTGCCCATGCGTAATTTTATTAAAATAATTCTTGCATATTTTCTCATATTAACTTCATTTCACTTCAGAAATATCTCATATATTATATATTTAACTAATATTTTAAAGGTAAATCGTGAAAATGTACAGGGGTGACCAAACTTTTGCACACCAATAAATATTCTGTTCAAACTTTTTACTAAGTCCAACACTAGGATGCCAAACTTTCTGTTGGTATTGTGCTAAAGACTCCATTAAAAGAAAAGAAATTGCAGTTGATTGCAGTGGACATTTTATTCTTATCATACATTCTGACTGATGTTTGGCCATTTGTGCTTTTTGTCAGTGTTTGCAAGCCACAGATGTTTTTCAGGTAGTGACTTATTCCACGACAAATCCGAAGGTTTCCTCTTTCCCTCAGTTTAATGATTGTTTGCACTTTATATTTCTATTTATTTTGTTTTATTTTAATAAGCCTCTAAAGGATCAGTCATTGTCATCAACCACTCTTAATCCCACTCTCCTGGTTTCCTAACAAAAACCAAAGATCCAATTATAATTAACTTATTTACCACTTGTTCATGTATCCATAAGCCCTGCAATTTGCAATTCCTTGCTTTACAATGTGCTGTGACAAACAGATTTACTGTACAATAGATGTAACAAGTATCTCTTCTGCCGTAAACAATATTAAATGCAGTATCTGTTAGAACTGTGTGTATTAAACGTGAAAATAATTTGAATACAATTAAGTGAAATTAGAATCTATATCCATAGATCTTCCTATGTAAACTTTTGTCCAAACCTTCAGCCAGAAACGAGTAAACAGTTGAGAAGCCAGTTTTGAAATGTTGCTGGTATTTATGCAACTAGGCTCTGAGCTGAGAAAGATGCAGTGATCTGAACTGACAATATTTAAATGGAGCAAATAAAAGCGTGAAAGTGATCAAGGCGGTCGGCATGCCTCTGATCGCCACATTCGCTGCCTTTGAACTGTTAAGGAGGAGCACAATGCACTCATTCAGAGATTGGCTGAATGACAGATGCTCCCTTTTTCTCTCACCCCCCCCCCCCAACATCCCTCTGTCTCTCTCTAATGTTAATGAATTCAAACAACCCGCCCCCTAGCCAACCAAATCTTTCTCTTTCTCTCACCATAGAACTCAACCAGTTCTAGACTTGGCAAGTTCTTCATGATTTGCTCTCATCGTCTTAATGAATTAATTTCTGAGTGCATTGGCACTGATGCCCCCCCTTCCCAAACCCCCCATCTCACCCCAGCCCGGATAGGGTTCCAGTGCTCTTGCATATATCTGCAAGGTTGCTTCGTGGGCTTCCATTGTTCCATCAGCTTCTGTCTGTAACAGAGTGTGGGAGAGTGGCGAGCCAGCCAGGAGGAGTCAGAGGGTCCTCAACATACTGCAAAAAAGACTGTGCTGCATGTGTCTTTTTAAAAAAAAAATACCTCTGAAAAGCTTTTTTATATCCTCGCCTGTAGACAGGTGAAGTGGAATCATGGAAGGATTATCCTTGCTGTTGCTAGCTGTGATTGGATGGTGTGGTGGAGCGCCACTGGCGAGAGAAGTGTACCGAATGCCACAGAGCGCACTCAAAGGTAGGACAGCAATGGATCGTGGTAGTTGTAGACAGCAGTAAAGATAAACTGTAGGTGTGTCATGTTCTCTCATTGAAAGAATCGAAGAGATACGGTATTCTTGCTTGAGCAACTTGAAGATTTTCAAGCTTCAAGAACCGATATTATGTATAATGTTACTTTTATTGCAGTGCAGAACACAGTTGAGACATCATTTGCATTTCCAGAAAGTTGAAGCTGGGCTGTCGGCATGTTTAGTTGAATTAAGTTTCTCTGTTAACTACTACAGAGAAAAATGTGTCCTTAAAAGATTTTGAATTGTTTTGGAGATTTAAAATCCATGTCCTTGTTATTGTTTTATGATAAATTGTTCTTCACACCACTCTGGTAAACACCGATTGAGCATAACATTGAAATATTCTGCTATTTTGGAGGTTCTTGTGTTCTTTTACATTTTGATCGATGCAAAAATTCACAAGAACCAAAGCTCTGAGACTGTTCAGGATTTTAGTCTCCAGAGAGGCCACAGTCAGGCTGTTAATTAAGCTTTTAACCAGTGTTTGATTCTCTATGGCTTCCTGTGATGGAGAGAAGTGGCTGAAAGTTGCTCGCTGAGATTGAACACTACTGTTTTGAGGTTTTTCACTTTTATCGAGGCAAGTCATGGATGATGTCATCACAGACTGGTTGACGAGTTGAAACTGGGTTTTCTGTACGTCTACTTTTATCTCAATCTGAAAATGTATTATTTTATTATAGATTGACTTTCAATTACTTGTCTCCAACTTTGTCTCCAAGTGCCTGGAGTTGTCCAAAGTAATGTCCTTTTGGCTAGTTATGTTGACTTGGCTTGCTACCGTTGTGTGTATTCAATAATACACACAGGACAGGGGTCCCATGGTGTACAGAAATAAATAACATTTCTGGTCTATTGAGCGATTATTGACTCATAGAGTGGTCAATGCCAGGTTTGGGAACATTTTTGGACTCTTTTCCAATGTATTAGTAAATAAATATATTCTATATAAGTTTCTTTAAAGATTTGCTCCAGCGTTTTGGCCGCAAAATCTGCACGACAAACTCATTGATCGGTTCTTTCGGCAAACAATGACTATCAGCCTTGTTCTCTCAATCTTTGCAGCTCTGTCAGATAGAGGGACTGTGGTTCTGGAGGCGGCTCTGACCCGCGCTCTCTCTGCCGTGGATGCTGCTGTGTCGGAGCGGGCACAGGCAGAGTCCAGCTGCCGGGGATGCGTTGCCTGTCTTTTTCAGGACTGTGGACAGCGAAAAGCCGCTTGTGGTATGCTCCAGTCCACACACACTTGACTAATTGAGCTCTTTAATTCTTAAACCTTATTACTTTCAAATGTTGCACCTGGTGATTGAAAATAGATTTGAACCCATTTGGTTTTATTCTTTAAAAATGCATGATTGTTTTAAGCAAATCTCTATGGGCTGTTTGTAGCGTCTCCATCAGATCTTCAATCAGAGCCAAGCTGCGAGCAGATCTCCATCGCTCAGCAGGAAACAGATGAAGGCGAGAGGAGCTGGAGGCTGAGTCAGGCTTGTGGCTTCTACAGGCACCGCTGCACTGCTCAGCAGATGAACAGAGACTCGTGTGTGAGGGTGATGGGAGAGAGCTGCAGCGCTCGTGTCCTGCAGTGCAGCCTCATCAACACCATGCAGAACCTGGAGCCGGCCACACAGACCACTGCACAAGGTAAAGACTCCACTTGATATCTTTTGACGTAGTTCTAATGGTTTCATTTCAAAACTAAATGCATTTACAAAATACTGAATTAAGATTATATTACATCAAATGGGGGATCCCTAATACATAGTTCTCTTCCAATCCTATTTTGCTTGCAGCTGTGTGTGGCCAACGTTTCTCAGTCCCGCAGAACACGAGTCTAGTTCGTGGACGCATCATGGGGGGGTCTGCAGCTCCATGGGGCAGCTGGCCCTGGTTAGTTAATTTGAGACTGGATGGTGCTCTGATGTGTGGAGGGGTGCTGGTGGACAGCGCATGGGTGCTCACTGCAGCACACTGTTTCACCGGGTGAGAACAAACACATACTTTTTATATCAGTTTTCAAAGTTCAATTGTGTTTTTGTGAATATTGCTTTTAGTGGATATTTATTTTTAAGGGTGGATAAATATACTGTGCCACAATATATCACAATACAAAGTTGTCACAGTACGTTTCTTGTAGCTGTCTAGTGGCTGAAGTGTATTTGCTTCTTGGAGAGATTGTGTTTCTTGTCACTTCTGAAATGACTTAATGCAAACATTAACAATGCCCCCTAGTGGAAAAATGGTATCAAAAGCTCTCATACAAATAAAACTAGACCCTAGCCTTCTTAGCTTTGTGGTCTCAAACGTTTTAAATTTCATTTTTCAGCAGTTTTGTAAAATATTGTGGATATTGTATATTGTGGACATAATATCGAGGCATGTATCATATCGTGCGCAGAGTGTAGCGTTAATCCCCTATTTATAATTCATAAACATTGAATAGAACTCCCTGACTGTCAATGATTTTAGATCTGGAGGGAAAATTCTAATGGACAAGTGGTGTTTTTGTAGACATATAACATTATATAGTTGTTCCATTTTTATGAAATGTTTAATTATTATTTTTTTATATACTGTATATTACTAATGCAGTTTCTTGATAGAATGACTGTCCATTTTTATTAATGATTAAAAAGTATTTCTAAACAATACAAAATGATTAAAGTAATAAATTATTTAATAAAAATTAAATAAAGTATTTAATACCTGCATCCTAAACTATAATAATAATAATAATAGCAATAACAATAGTATTAGTATTAATATTACAATTATTTCTGGTTAGAATTATTTTTGGTTACAATTACTTTATGTTAAATAATAAATGCTATCATTTTAGAAAATAATTCTTTCTAGCGAGAAAGTGACTGTTTAATCCACCCGTCTCCATGACATGTTACGATTATGTTCCATTAAAGTTGAAAATATTGGCAACCAAAAAATATTGGGAGAAAAAAAAAACTAATAAATTATTCAGTTTTTCACCCTTCAAAATGAATATTTAAACTCATTTAACACTCTCCCTGATCTTTACTTTTGTTTTTATTTCATGGTCCTTCTCATGAAACAAAGTTTTCTTGTTTCATGTTGGGCTTACATTCAGTTTATGCTGTGTGCTTTGTTGCTACGGCTGTCATTTTCTTCATTCAGTCAGCCGCACAAAAAAATTGAATCAAATCACTTCCTATGACCATCAGCAAAGTTCTTTCACATCTTTTTCTGTTGATGATTTTGATTTTGATTGATTTTGTGTTGATGTATGTCACCCTCATCCAGGAGCCGCAGTGAGAGTTACTGGAGCGCTGTTGTGGGAGAGTTTGACCTCACAAAAACTGACCCGGGTGAGCAGATCATGAAAGTCAATCGTATCATCACCCATCCCAAGGTAAACCCAACAATAAAGCTTGTTTAAACACTGCACTTAGGTCAAAAAGAAATTAACCCATGATTCCTGTGGCAGTTCAACCCAAAGACGTTCAATAATGACATAGCTCTGGTGGAGCTGAGTTCTCCGGTCCTTCTGTCTGAACGTGTCACTCCAGTCTGTCTGCCCGCTGCCCTCGATCCGCCTGCTGGAACACCGTGCTTGGTGGCGGGTTGGGGCTCACTGTATGAGGGTGAGTAGAAACCCAAAACTCACTTTCAGGATTAAATACACCCTAAAATAGTTACCATTCAATCAATGTTTAATTAAAACTTAATTACAAAGAGGAGGCAACAAATTAGGTAACTCATTATATTTATACAATTTTTTTTAAAGTTGAGTAAGAGTACCTCAGTGTGTTCTCAAAATCTGGTGTGTTGAGTTATGTATTTTGACTGAAAAGTACAAATGTGTGTGACTAAGTTCTAATTTGAGTGACTCAACACTTTTTGGTTTTTTCAGTTGTTTTCCCAATTCATTTTGCTTTTAATTGTCAATCAAGAAGTTTTCCCTTAAAGCTCTTTTTGTCTGTATTTACTTTGGCGGCAGATGGCCCTTCTGCAGAGGTTGTAATGGAGGCAAAGGTGCCATTGCTTTCTCAAAGTACCTGTCGCACTGCTCTTGGGAAGGAGATGCTCACCAACACCATGTTCTGTGCTGGGTACCTATCAGGAGGCATTGACTCATGCCAGGTATCTCCTCCACATCCCTTTGCAAGTATTTTGTGCTATGAAATTCCGAAAGTTGTCTCATGTGTTGGAGAGGAAAAGAACTGAATTGAACTGAACTGAAATGAATAGAACGGAATGGAACGGAACGAATTTGAGCTGAAATGAAATGAAATGAAATTGAATTGAATTGAATTGAATTGAATTGAATTGAATCGAATCGAATCGAATCGAATCGAATCAAATTAAATTAGGTGAACTGAACTGAACTGAATGAATTGAAATGAATGGAACAGAACTGAACTGAAAATCAAATGGTTCCCAAAAATGTCATAAATTCCTGGGGGTAATTTGGGGGTGTTGGTAACATACTCTTCCAAACTCCCACAGAGCAAAGAAATGCACATTTTGTAGCCCGTTGATTCTAGGTCTTTTTACATAATTGAATGATATTGAATATTTATTTTTCACCCATATGAGTGGATCTGTACTGAACTGAAATGGAGGGAATGGAACTGAACTGAGTTGAACTGAATTGAAATGAGCTAAACAGAACTGAACTTAGCTGAACTGGTCTGATCTAAAATGAACTGAACTGAGCTGAGCTAGGCTAAGCTAAACTAAGCTGAACTGAACTGAACGGAATGGAACGGAACGGAAAGGAAAGGAACAAGAGACCAATACAGGTGAACCTAATGAAGAAAAACAAGCATGTGTTGGATAGAGAGAGAGAGAGAGAGAGAGAGAGAGAGAGAGAGAGACCAACAGTGTAAAGCCAGAGAACAAAGAACAAAGCACAACCAAGACAGGAGCTGGAGGAGAACACAAAGCAACAAAAGAATAAAGACACAGAGAAAAGGAAAACAAGAACCAACAATCCAAGACATGAGATGAGTTTACATGTAAAAATGTTTGTATCCAAATTAATTCTGAGAAATGACAAACATTATTTCCATATTGTCTTGTACAGATAATTACCAATCATCTATTGTTTGAGAAAATTACCATTTTCTGACTTTCTTTAGATGTTAGGGTACAAAACTAATTGTTTACTTTCAGTTTTCTCTTCTATTAATTTCAAATGTCATTAAAAATCTCTTTTTAATCCTCAAATATTCAAATCTGTTTGTACAGGGTGACTCTGGGGGGCCACTGATCTTTCAGGACACTTCATCCGGCCGCTTCCAGCTCTTTGGCATCACCTCTTGGGGCGATGGCTGTGGGGAAAGAGGGAAGCCTGGCGTCTACACACGGGTCACTGCCTTCTCTGACTGGGTCATGGCAGAGATACAGAGTATGTTTCTCCACACTTCTCCAAAGTGATGGTATGAAAAAAGGGAGTTTTCAAATTGATTTTGTGACCTCCAGAGTCCACCCGGAGTCGAGAGCCCACATGCCCTGAGCTGCTGAAGACAACTGAGTTAACAGAGGAACAGCAGACGACTGAGTTCAGCTCAATCTGTCACTTCTACACACTCTCCTGCTCATCCACCTTTGACCCAGCAGCCTGCCAGCGTCTCGCCCATGATACTTGCAAGAGCCGCTTCAAGAAATGTCGTAAGTTAGAAGGACTAAAAAACATAATGATGATGAAGCTGTTATACGACTAAACACTAGTCTCAATCTTTCTCTGTTTCCTTTTTGAATGACCACAAAAATTTAAAGCACAAGGGCTTGAGATGTATCACAAACTCCTTTCAAATTTTTAATGACAAAAACATGAGAAATAAAATTTATCTACTTTTGGTACAAAAAGTTACCTGAGATCAGTCAATAGTACAATTTACATTGTCACACCGGCCACTTTATTAGGTACACCTTGCAAATACAGGCATGGACCCCTTTTGCTTTCAGAATGCCTTTATCCTTTGTTGATTCAACAAGGTACTGGAAACATGAGTTTGATCTATATAGACATGATGGCATCACACTGTAAATCCAGGATGCTAATCTTGTGTGTGAAAAGCAGCTTCTGAAATATTCGGACCAGTTCGTCCGCACTGACAACTATGCCACATTCAAAGTCACTTAAATCACCTTTCTTCCCACATTCTGATGTTAGGATTGAACTGCAGCAGATCATCTTGGCCATGTTTATATTCCTAAATGCATTTAGTTATATATAGCTGCCATGTGATTGGGTGATAAGAAATTTGCATTAATAAGCAGTTGGACAGCTGTACCTAATAAAGTGGCCAGGGATTGCATTTAAAAAAAATTCTATAAATACAATATTTATAGAGTTTTTGTCAGTAAAGTGGTTAATAAAGGAAGCAACCAAATGAAAATGGTTGATTTTTCCCAATCCAAACACACGCAGAACTGAACAAAAGGTGTCTACAACACAACGTTACTGCAAATACAAAACACAAATTTAAACATTTTATTGTTTATTTAGGTTGTTGATTTGCAGCCATTTTTGGCTTGCAGCAGTGCTGTGCAATAATGGTCCACCGTACCTTTTGAAAGCACACTGTTTAAATAGAGTATTTATTAGGATAATCACAAAATGGCCTTTCAAACATTTTGATTTTCTTATTTGAACTGAGCACCAACTGAGCTTTTGGCAAATGTATTAACCCTGCAGTATTTTACAAAACATAACATTAATGTATTTTCAATGACACTACAATGATATTTTATAAAATCTGTTTCTCCCTCCAGAGCTGCATTCTTTCCTGCAGACTCTTCTGGATCTGCTTCAGAGAGCTGATGACTACATCAGAGATAAAGTAGATCTGACTTTCTTCACCCTAACTCTTCCTCAGCTGGTGGAAAACGTGTACACCTCGGCTCAGATGCCACGCAGACGCAGACATGCACCAGAAACAGGTAGAGCCATTAAAACCTATTCCCAAAAAATTGCAGGAGAAGATGCGATTTCTATTTTACATTTTAACCAACATATTCTTCTCAAAGAGCAGATAGAGCAGCCTTCGGTGTTCCAGGAGGTGGGTCCCCTGGTGAATGACTGGGAGAACTACCTACAAAACCTCGCTGAAGATCTGGATCAACACAGAGCTCTCGAGAACTCCAAGGAGCAACAGCTCTTCACAGTGGTACGATGACCTATTTGAAGATAAACGCAGAGATGTTTCACTCTATAATCCAAGAAGTTTCCTAATTCTATAGAGTTTGTGTGTCCATCCCATCCAAAACACAGTTTTTCTTTGGCTATTATACTAATTAGTTTTTTTGGTGGGGGCTTTTTCAGGATAATGGTGGTGTAAAAGAAGCTCTTGAGCAGCTCAATGGATCACTCCTTTCCACCATTGCTGCCCTGCGATCCAGACTTGAAACCTTACGGATCCCAGTGCTTCCAGAACTGGACCATCATTTTTTTGAGAGGGGCTTCAGTGCAGGAGAACAGTCTGGAGATTCTGGCCTCCAGAAAGAGTCTGCATGGTCAATGGACAGTTGGACAGCTCTTATCTGTGAGGCTCTCAGAGGGAGTGGTACAGAGCTTCCAGTGACGGTAGCGCCACCTCAAGATCAAATGAGTACGACTTTCAGATTTGTGGAGGATTCTGCTCAACCAGTGCATGAAGAAACCTCTCGTTTGCTGCTGGAAAACCTATCAGGTCTTACCCAGAAGACATTGCTCCAAGAAAGCCCCTTCAAAAGTAAGAGTTATGAAGCAAAGTATATCGTAGAATACATGGAAAATGCTAGAAGTTCGACTAGATGCAATTCATCATTGTTTTTGCTGCTTTAAAAACGCAATGATATTAGGTTTCCCAACCTCAAAACTAGAGAAGCTCCTCGCTGCAGAGCAAATGTGTAGGAGTTGTGTGCCCATCAAGTAAGAGCTAGCTGTACAAAACGTCCACCTCTAGTGCAAACTGGTTGGCCTTTCTTATTCCTGTAAGTCCAAGACTGTTTAGTATTAAGGTGAAGACAATAATGCTCTTTTTGGACAAAGAGAGAAATAAAGGACTCTATGAATGGCAGACTCCATCATAGGTTTACTACCGTTTGGAACACTAAACAAGAAATTCATATAAAAAGACATTTAATGCAATGAAGTCTTTTGAAACTTATTTGAAATCCAACTTTGTGCACAGACTTTGTCCTAAGCCACCATAAGAAATGAAGTGACCTTTCCAGAAACTACTAGTAGTCTTTAGACTAGTTTACGATGAGAACCATAGCCACCTGGTTCCTAATTTGAGATTCTGCTATATGTACTGAGGATGAGAGGTGAACGAATCATTGTGAATATAAAACTGGAGGGTGAGTCTCTGTGTCTTCATTTGCAGTCCTGAGATCTCAGAAAAACTATGAGACGGAAATTTGTGAAGTTATGCCTTCGAAACTGCTCCCCACTGTTTGAGGAGCTTCACTGTTGCACACTGCAGTGAGCTGCACCAAGAAAATTTGGCCAAGACTCAAATGAATTGCACACTGCCCTGCTTAGATGGTGGTGGTGGTGTTGGTAGTAGTAGTAATAGTGGTGGTGGTGGTGGTGGTAGTAGTAGTAATAGTGGTGGTGGTGGTGGTGGTATCAGTAGTAGTAATAGTGGTGTGTTGGTAGTAGTATTAGTAGTAATAGTGGTGGTTGTGGTAGTAGTATTAGTAGTAATAGTGGTGTGGTGGTGGTGGTAGTAGTAGTAATAGTGGTGGTGGTGGAAGTAGTAGTAGTAGTAATAGTGGTGGTTGTGGTAGTAGTATTAATAGTAATAGTGGTGTGGTGGTGGTGGTAGTAGTAGTAATAGTGGTGGTGGTGGAAGTAGTAGTAGTAGTAGTAGTAGTAATAGTGGTGGTTGTGGTAGTAGTATTAGTAGTAATAGTGGTGTGGTGGTGGTGGTAGTAGTAGTAATAGGGGTGATGGTGGTGGTTGTGGTAGTAGTAGGAGTAGGAGTAGTAATAGTGGTGGTTGTTTTAGTAGTATTAGTAGTAATAGTGGTGTGGTGGTAGTAGTATTAGTAGTAATAGTGGTGGTTGTGGTAGTAGTA
>SRMA01026784.1:123410-307499 GCA_007224835.1 Danionella cerebrum | reverse complement strand
ATCAGAGGAGCCAATGAAAAAGGTGCAATTTACTATTTTACATTGAGCTTCTTTATGTATGTATTTTAAAAAGGCTCTGCCCAATTACTTCTGTGGTTTGGGTCAATATTCTGGTTTAGAAATATTTTTTATCAACTGAATAAAACAAAATAGTGAAGTCTAATAATGATATTAATTTCTTTTTGTGTTGTAGTTTGCTCAGGAGTAACTGATTCAGCTCAGCTGGTCAGCAGCACCAAAGACATGTATAACTGGATCCTTTCTGTTCCATCCAACAGCATCAACATGATCTTCCATGAGGTGCGGCGTTATGCCAGATGACCAAAATATTTTACCCAATTAGAAAAAAAGCAATTTAATCTTATGGCACAAGAGAAAGTTACAGAAAAGAATTTGAATTTCTAACAAGCGTAATTTTCCAGTGCTTTTATTACTGTCTGTCTGTAAATTAGTGAATATTTTTGAATACATGCGTGATGGATTTAGCTCCATTAAAAATGTTGCTATAACATAAATGTATTTTGAACCAAATCGATACATTAGAAAGCTGAGTTTAGATCTGGATTGCTATTGTATTTTATAACTTGTTTTGTAACTTAGTTTGTGTATGTGTTTGTGAATTCAGGTGATGGTGGATCTGAACTCCAAAAACGAGCGTGGTTTGTACCAATCGCGCATTAAGGCTAACATTGGAGGGCGATCTTTGACCTTTTATAGTTTGGTGGGTCTGGAGAACGAGGCTTTCTTCCGCAGCATGCCACGCGTCATCGCCATGGCCATCGACTCTCTCAAAACATGAAGCACACCCTTGCATATTTAAGAAATGTTATTGACAATGAACTGCAATTTTTCACCTTGTTGCATCAAAAAAATCATAATTTGCTACTTTGGAAATTATTTGATAGAAACTCCTTTATGTACCGGTCATCTCAAAGAAGGATTATGGGACATTATTAGTATTTTTGAGAAATTACACTCGGAACGGACTGGTGGTTATCCTGAATTAATTTATTTAATGGGGACAGAAGTTGATCTTCATGTCCAAGCTGGAAAATGTACAGATATTACATTGTATTTTTGTTATTTATGTGTACTGCTTTTTATTTTTGATAATAAAACAAAGTATATCAAGCAATTTATTTAAATCTGTGTTGTCTTTGCATATATCTTTGTCAAATTACACACTTTCTAAGATTTTTTTACTTCATTCACTATAGGTTTTTTTAAATTCTTCCAGGTCTACTTGCATTGGTCTTGGCTTACTTCAGAATTGAATTACTTGGATTACTTGAGAAACCGTTAAGTGTGTGATCCATCTTCCACTAGACAATGTCGGCAGTTTTAAATACATTGAACTTAGCAGACTGTGTCTTGGCCTTTGCTGTGTCTTGAAACAACCAACAATCTTCAATAACATATGAATGAGAATTTCTAATATGAAGTTGATTTCAGAATGTTTGTTGAAATCGTGTAGGGGGGCTTGTTAGTTAATTACTTATTTTAGAATAAAGTATGCGGGTGGTTGACATAAATTTCTAAATATATGTATGTTCTATTAGATTGAAAACGTGAAATTTTCTATCAATTTGCTGCAACAATATCTTAAATTGTCATATGAAGTGACTTGAAGGTGTGACTTTTTAACATTTCCTTGCAAAAATTTTGAATATTTTTGGGGTAAAATTTGGATTGTTTTGATAAAATTTGGAGACAAAATTATTCACTCTTTCATTTTCCAACCCGCTAATTCCCTTTTGGGGTCAAAGGGGGCTCCAGCGCAGAGCGAGAGGCGGGGGTACACACGGGACAGGTCGCCAGTCAATCACAGGAGACAAAATCAGATTTTTTCTAAATCATCATGCAAAGTAAGGCATTGCTCCTCAAATCTTTCAAAATATTTTCAACATATTCTCTTAAACCTGATGCCAAAAATCTCCTCGTGTTCTAATTATGTTTAAATGAATGACCACTAACAAAGCTGTTTTTTGTCACAATTGTGAACGTCACACCATATGACGAGTTTCACGCCATATTAAATTTTAATGTTAAGGAGCAACATTTAAATACATTTTGTTAAAAATATTACTTTTTTTTACTATTTTTATCTCATGTGACATACAGACAATCAGATTTGCATTTGTTTGTCAACTAGCCATATTATATTGCACATGGAATAATAAAAAGATAATATATCCATCATACTGTTTGCTTTCATTGACACTGGTTTTCATCTGGTCACATCAAGCCACATGCTTCAGACCAAACAGTAAGTGCAGCTGTCATCATTGTAGTGTATGCCACAGAGATGCCACCAGGCTTAAAATAATACGCCCTAGGACCCCTTCCATTAGCACTCATTTGCCTCTTCAAATCTCTTTAAACTGTTCAGATTCATATCTTCAGAATTAAAACCAATGGTTGTAAGTGAAGTGACAAACACCTTGAGATGAAGATGGGACAGCTGACTGCACACGTTCTTCAACATCTCCTGTCAGCACACCATCTGTGAACCTGTGGGAAAAACCGAAGCCTGATCTCTTAAGAAGAAACAAGCAGAGGTCTACCGAGAGTAGGGTGAGTCTTGTGACTCTTTTTGAGGTCTGTGTATGTGTTGTGACAGCTGACAATGTGAACTGAATGTGCACAGACAGTGTGGCACACTGAAAATAACAATGAGGCTTGAAGTTTAGAGCCACTCCTATGGTATTTTCCCGTAAGCGACAACTGTTTCCCGCTCACACACTCATGCGCAGTGACCAGGTGCTGGAGAACCTTCATTTTTATCTCTTTTTGAGGATTTCAGACATGGTTCAGATCTCTTCTTTGAACACTTTATGGTTATGGACACTTTTCTTTTTCTTTTCTGGTAAGCTGGTTTAAAGTTGTTTTTAGTGTTGGAAATGGGGGTGAATGGAAGGGAGTTTTCAGCTATATGGTTCGATGTATCTTCATAATGTAACTTTATGAGGAGTTTAGCTAAAGATTTAAATTTAAATTGATTAGTTGTTAAGAAAATGTAATTATTTGGCTCCATCGAGTAAGTTTAACACATTACACACCAGTGTAATTGCATCCCATCTTCCTTTCTGGCTCAGTTTTATTATTTTGAATATTTAAATAACTCTAAATGCTAAATTCTATATTAATTTTGATGCGTGCAGAGAGCCATTTCCAGCTCTGATTCTCAGTTTCTTGTACTTAATCTCTCAAGAAATGCTAGATCTGCTGATGTAGTTGCAGGTTCCTGACCCTTGTGAACTTAAGCTTCTCTAGTTGTGCTGATTGATTAAAATACTCAGTAGAAAACAGATTGAAATGGGTTCAACAGAGTAAGTGGCACCTCTTAGGTGAAAACGATCTTATTCTGCCTTGATGCAGTGTTAAGTACCAAGTGTCAAGGGGTCTAGCATGGTGTTAAACTGGGTGTTAAATCCTGTTTTATTCACACGAGCGTTGTATAAAGCTAGTCTATAAATACACTGTACATGAGTGCTCTTAATAATTAAAATAAAACTTGGTTTTAATAGTCAGGGGGACATTATATAAAGTTGATGTGAAAATTCTGTAACATAAATAAGTTAATATTGTCACTAATATTGTAAAACAGCATCCTTATTATCTCATATTAAACATTCTAAATATCATGAACATGCTGAGCAACACAACACCAATTCAAGTTGCAAGCAGCAATCAAAGGGCTCGAGCAACTTAGGTGCCATCACCCCTTTGATTTGTTGCACTACTTTTACTCATGGTTTCATACATAAGATTTCCAAATTTAATAACAGCAGAAAATCTTATGTGGCGCTTCAACTGTCAACATAGTTTGCTATGTGTTATCATATCAAGTCTTAACACATATGGATTTATGTTGTCACTAGGTGGCGCTATAATAGACACTGTAGGCTACTATATATTTGTTCAAACACTGACAAGATTAAATCCAAAAGCTTCCCAATTTAACATCCCATATGCCTTAAGACAACAGCGATGGAGTTTGGAGATGACTTCCTGTCAATTTTGTAAACGCATTCCACGATACTTGCTCTGAAGCTCAGTTGATAGCACTTAAATGAGCTTTTCATGTAAGAAAATATCTGAGAATGACTTGGAAACGGATGGATAAGAATAGAATCACGTTTTAGGTGTGCTCTGCAATCTGGAAGGATCACTGCACATGGATCTAATGTTGGGTTACAACAAGAATATCCCTCCAATGGAGAACCATGGAGATGTCACTGAAGTGAAGATCAAGATGACCCTCACCAATCTCATTTCTCTGGTAATCCTCCGTTTTGCTTTGAATTTGAAGAATATGGTTTAATAAATGACTGTATGTTACATAAATTTCTGTTTGTCGTGATCAGAATGAGAAAGAGGAGATGCTCACCACTTGCGTCTGGATTGAGATGGTAAGACTGGGTACATTTGTGTTTACTCAGAAGGAGGTGTGATTTCAGGGCTATGCTTTTTTTAGAAATGGCATGATTATCGCCTGCGCTGGGTGAACCGGACAGGGTTTGAGGCCTATGAGAACATTACTCGTATGCGTCTGCCATCAAAATCCATCTGGTTGCCTGATGTTGGCCTGGAGAACAAGTGAGTGGCTGAAACGCGCACAGAGTTAGTGCTGATCAGAACTTGTAAAGTAAGTACATGTGGTTTTGTATAAATTAACTTATGTTTACATTTCCTGTTTTTGTTAGATTGCCCATGGAATAATTGTGATTGGTGTCATAAAAACACACAATCATAAAAATTACATAAATGCACTGAATCTGACCAAATCTCCCAATGGGCAAACAATTTACATATAGTTAGAGATGTTAAGGACATTTGTCATCTTTCATTCATAATTTTTCCCGCCCGCTTATTGCTTTTCGGGGTCATGGGGGTCTGCTGGCTTCAGCTCACATCGGGCGAGAGGCGGGGGTACACCCTGGACAGGTCACCAGTCCATTGCAGATTTGTCATCTTTTTATTGAATAATAAAAGTATTAATTTGTCCTATTGAAAAACACCCTAGATTTTATGTTTAAAATCTCCTTTATCAACCTAAACATGACAAAAGACTGTCTGTGTCTCAAGTGTTGATGGGCATTTTGAGGTGGCGCTCTACGCTAATGCTTTGATCAATCCTGACGGGAGTGTATACTGGTTGCCTCCTGCCATTTATCGAAGCTACTGTGCCATCAAAGTCAACTACTTCCCTTTCGACTGGCAGAACTGCAGCATGGTCTTCAGGTATGTCTGCTTCACTTTTATTTACTACACTGGAAATACTTGGAAATTATACAAAGGGCTCGATGTTGATTTCTTTGGCAGGTCTCAGACTTACAACTCCAATGAGATTAAACTGATGCTCTCAGATGAGGATAATATCACTATGGAATGGATTGAGATCGACCCAGAAGCTTTTACAGGTTTATTTATTATTTAAAATGAAGACATCAACCTAACTTCTTCACAGTTCTTTCTCTACCTGGAGAGAAATGTAATGTTTATCCTCACAAATCTGAAATCTGTAATTATATACATGCAAATTGCTATATTTTTGACATCACAAACCTAAAGATCTAGCCCCTGACCCTCCAACATGAATAGCCTCTACACAGAGCATGTGGGAAAATTAGCTGTTACATACACCCCTAAAGGTTTATAATATCTTTTTATGTGAGAAAACTAAGGAAATGAAACTTTGTAAAGTAGTTAAGTAGTGAATTAAGTGCCTGTGTAACTTGCTGTCTGGCTAGAAAGAACACTCAACACACTCTAAACCTCTGGCAACAAAAATAAGCGCACCCCTAAGAGGAAACATCCATTTATGTGGGTTTGATGGAATGAAACTCATTAATATTACAAGCTAAATTGACAGCATGTGTTTTAAAATTTTAACTATTGCTCCCACTCCCTCATATTTGTTAAAGGAAAAATGTAACTTGTGAGAAATGGGTATCTAATGTCTACTTTAATGTTCATCATATATGATCCACATCAACTCTGTGCTCTGATTGGTCAGAGAATGGTGAATGGATGATCAAGCACCGCCCTGCAAAGAAGGTCATTAACAGGCGATACAGCCCAGATGACCTGGAGTTCCAGGAAATCATCTTCTTCCTCATCATTCAAAGGAAACCGCTCTTCTATATCATCAATATCATCGTGCCTTGTGTCCTATTCTCTTCCCTTGGACTGCTTGTCTACTTCCTGCCGGCCAAAGGTAAGAGTTCATTGGGAATAGTGTATTTCAGAGTGAATTTTAAAAGTCAAAAGTAGTTTCTCTAAATGAGGTTTTGAGAATTTCTGCATAATTAAATGTTTCCCATTTGAGTCCACTCGTACTTCTGATATTGATATTTATAGGTAGATTTACTGTTTGTTTATGTTTTTATGACAGCTGGAGGCCAGAAATGCACTATGACTATTGCAATCCTGCTCGGTCAGACAATCTTCTTGTTCCTGATTGCTAAGAAAGTGCCTGAAACATCACAAGCAGTCCCTCTCATTGGAAAGTGAGTTTCTTTTAAATCATTTATCATATATTTTGAGATGGATACTATTGTCTCCACATGAAATGATGCAGCATGGTCATGTTTGGTCTTGTAGAAATAAAACTGGTGAAGGAATTATTAATAGGGTTAAAAATAGGAGCACTGTTAAGTGCAGAGAGCTAATTAAAGTCACTGTTCCTGTTAAAGTTAAAATAATGTTCCTAATGTGTTCATTTGTAAGCAAGTGATCTCAATTATGCGCTCATTAGTTTTGTAGTATGCCACTATAAAGACATTGCGTTGTGAAAATGGCACAGATGGTATTTGAGGGCACTGTTTTTGTAAAGTAAAGGGATAAGTGTTGGACAAGTTTCTTCAGAAATGTTATTCAATTATTGATTACTACTTTTAAAGGTAATCAAGTTACTCTTTTGATTACTTTACTCTTTCATTCATCCAACTTCTTACCCACTTATTCCCTTTCTGGGTCATGAGGGTCTGCTGGGGCCTATCTCCAGCTCACTTCGGGCAAGAGGTGCGGTATACCCTGAACAGTTTGCCAGTTTATTGCAGGATTACTTTCTTTTTCAAGTAATTAGTTACATTACTAGTTACTTTTGAAAATGATAACACAATTATTTACTGCGTTTCTAAAAAGTAATCTATTCACAGGAACTAATTAATATGTTATGGCCCAACATGGAAAATGCTAAACTTCTGTTTCTGTAGGTATCTGATGTTTGTGATGTCGGTGACCACGATAACCGTGATGAACTGTGTGGTGGTATTGAATGTCTCTCTGAGAACCCCAAACACTCACCCCATGAACAACACCATCAGAAAGGTGCAGCACTTCCCTTACCATTCATTTCTCGATTTAAAGCTTTTTCATCAAATTCAACAGTATTTTTAACTTTTCTTATTCATTTGTTGCTTTGTACAATGATTATATCTCTCTATATAATGTATTTTTGCTGAAAGTGTCTTTATTTGGGTATTGTTGTCATTTTAAATGTCATTATTGTTTAATTTTACCTGTTTTTGACTTTCTATTAAGGATTACTGCATGTTTTAATTCAATGCTAAGTTCCCAGGAACTGCAAAAACTCCTCAAGTGTGTTCTTTTATTACATTGTGAGCAACTTTAGATAAAAGTATCTGTAAATTCATAAGGGGCTTTGGAATCAGTTTCATCGACTAATGTGCTTGACAAAAAACATTGAACAAATTTGATGTAAACATTTAATGCCTGGGAAAAACAAAGACGTTTTGAGGTGAGATGCTAAAATAGAAAAGGCTGTGGCAGTTCCAAACTCTTAGGTGAAGCTTGAGTTTTGGACGATTTACAGCAATTAAATAAATGGGAGATATACGTTTATTGATTTTCAGTATTGAATTGTAATTGGATCCTCTATGTCTACATGTTTTAGGTGATGTTGAACGTGCTTCCAGGTTTGCTGAGGATGAGGATGCAGCGCTGGACACCTGAGCAAGCGGAGGGTCAGTTTAAGATGTTTGCGTTGGGAACCGGGGGGCCATTGTGTCGCAGGAGGCGCAGCTCTCTGGGTCTCATCGCCAAGGCGGATGAATACATGAACAGAACTGCACGCACAGAGTTGATGTTTAGCAGGATGAAGGACCGGAAAGGGTTGCTCAGGGATACGCTGGAGAAAATACGTAAGTCATTGTTAGTAACAAACTAATGAGTACTCCTTGTACCCACAAGAAAAGAAACTTTATTAGGATATATACGCACGTACAGGCCATATATGTCTTCTGTAATGGTTCTTTATATCCTCATATAATCCCTTATTATTCATACAAGATATGTCTATATATATATGCAAATCTCACTTTACATTTTATATCAACAAGGCAATAAATAAGAAAAAAAACAAAAAAATGCAAACACTTGTGTATGTACGCACACATGAAAATCACATGTAATTGGAATGTTATGAAATTGAACTATGGCAAATATAACAAAATGGTTTGTTGTTTTTTTTGTTTTGCCAATCAAGCCCTATTTCAAGTCACTTCAAGATTCACGTCACAGCTCATCCATAAACCACACCTTCCCCGTTACATCCACAGCATGCAATGTTTTCCTGTATTGTCTTAATGCAGTTTCTAGATGAATATAGAATGATTATGAAATGACTTAAAATAATATACTTTAAAAATAATGTACTTAAAAAATCGGAAACAGAATTAAAACTACTGCACTTTTAACCTCTTCTTCCTTTTACAGATATATTTAAATAAAGATTTCCAAAAGACAGATTTTGAACCATATACATGCTTCAACCTAGTATTTAACATTTATTTCACCAACAAAAACAAGCTGGTTGATTGGAGTTACCAAACTCCAAACTCTGTTTTTCTGTAGTGTGCTCTAAAACTATTGTCTTTTTTAAAAAACAGAAAGATTTTGTTTGTGATTAATTAAATGTTTACCCTTTTTTTGTATATACACCCGGGACAGGTCGCCAGTCCATCACAGGGCACAATTCGAAATTGTAAATATTGTAATTTTTTGACTGCACAAATTGAGAATTAACCGGTAAAAAAATCTAAATTGTTGAGACCAAATAAAATTCATAAATCACCCCAAAAACCGAAGACAAGGTCAAAACAAACAATGTTAAAATTTTATTTAAACATAGGTGACCTCTTCTAAACCATACACACTGTTCCAAGCAGTTGTCCTTTGTTTGTGCCAGAATTCTGAAAAACACAAACCATATCACAAGTCTTGTACTTCCAAGGGTTATCCCTTCTTTTTACCACGAGAGGGCAATAACAACACCGATTTGGGGTCTGTAAAATGAAACTGAAAGACGATTGTGCATGTTTTAAAGTTTTAGCTGAAACTACCTTGCAAACTATGTGTCATAACTCTTGTAATTTCATTTAAAAACAAAAATATCAAAGCTAATAACCTTGTTAAACCTACACACTATTCAAAACAGTTGCTGTGTGTTTATACCTTTAATACCCTTTAACACTATGCTATTTTTATACTTTTTTATCATTACTCTTACAGTGTTTGTTTTCTTGATCTCAGAGAGCAGCGTGGTGGGAAACACGGCTCAAGATCTGGAGTCCAGTCTGGCTGCTGCTTCACTGGAGCTTCAGCAGTGTGTGTCCTCTTGCAAGCACATCGCAGAGAGCGCCAAACACCAAAACAATTTCCAAAGTGTGAGTTTCTCCATCGATCGTCCCTCATTTACTAAATCAACAGCCTCAATGTTTGTGCTCGGGTTTAATTCCAATCCCAGGGGAAATCTTATTGCCGCCTGAATGACTTCCATTCTTCTTCTTCTTCTCTGCAGGAAAATGAAGAATGGTTTCTGGTCGCCAGGGTGATTGACAGGATATGCTTTATCGCCATGGCAATGCTGTTTATATTGGGCACCATTGGAATTTTCCTGATGGGACATTTTAACCAGGCACCATCTCAGCCCTTCCCTGGAGATCCGAAAATCTACCTCCCAAATGTTCCGCCTGTAGACAGCACAGGATGAGCTTATATCAATCATATGGATGGACTGAGAGAAACCCCTGCAGATGATCAGTGTTGGCTTTGTTACGTTGTTTTAATGCAGCAAATTTACTGTAGTATGCAGCAGCTAAGCAGAACCTCCGCAGAAAGCCTGGTTTGATGTGAAATTTTGACTATGAACTCCATGTAAAAGTGTGAAGGTCAAGCTGGCTACTTGTCTGACGGTTTTGTATCATCTAGGAAAACGTTTCTCGTTTCTGCAATTTCCAAAACTGATGTTTTTGTGATGACTTTTTAAAAATGGAAGAAAACCCTCTTTTATATTGAAATAAAAATGTGTAGAAAGACTGTACTTTTTACTTTTAGACAAGTAACACATAAAGCACATACGCATTTTGTTTACCTGATCTGATATCTTTGAGAAGGGTTTCGGGCTTTCTGTTTACTTGTCCAGGACCCCCACCACCTCCAGAAGGAACTAAGTTGACTGCCTCTAATCTGTGCATGAGTGGGAGCAGATCCGGGGGGAGAGAAAGAGAGAAGGAAACAGATTTTAAACCACTGACACAGGGACACTTTGGGGACAAAACATTCCTTCTCTGCTGCAGTAGCTCTGATTTTCCACTGCTATGGTAAGAAGTATTTTCCTTCTTCGTGTTCATTTATCAGCTCAGTTTAGTTCATGCGTTTTGTGAAAAACATTGAACAGAGGCGTAACTTCAAACCCGCAAATTGAAACACATGTGACAGTTTTGGAAATTTGAGAGCCGTTTTGTCTTCATCATCATCTTAATTGCCTTCTTCTAATTCATTTCATACTTTTAAATAAAACATTGCATTTTACAACTCTAATGAATACAGTTATCAGTGTAGATGGTTGTTGTTCATTTAGAAAACTGTATGGATTCTCAATGTGATTCCCAACTACACATTAAGCACCAGTTTATATATTTCAGGCCTTTTCATGTGTGACTGCACAGCCTCTCCCTATTGGCCTGGAGAGGGAGAAACACATTGATGTGCTGTTTAAAGCTCTGCACAGGCAGATCAGACCTGAGGCTCACACACAGGATGCATACCACACAACAGACACACACACTGAGAGAGAGGTGCTGCACAGACTCACTGCTCTCAGATCAGTCACCAGACTCCACATCACTGGCAGACCCCAACTGCAGGGTAAACAGAACACTACAATTCAAATATAACTTTCAGTCATGTTTTTTTTCATCAGTATCACAAGATACTGTAAAATATAACTCAAATACTGTTCATATGACACATATATCATACGATAAAACAATATTTGAGTTACATTTGTACAGTTACATGTGTCTGTTATTAAAATAAATGTGATTTTTTTAATGTCTCAGGTCCCCAGTGTGTCTCTCAAAGGACATACATCATCTCCTCAGAAAACAAAGCCCAGCTCTTTGTAGCTGTGGAAGGTAAAAATTTAGCCTAAATCTGATCATCTTTTTCATTCTGTTTCATTCTATTGCTAGGTTTTACTTCATATCTAGAAACAGTGGCAAGAAAAAGTATGTGAACCTTTCGGAATTATAAATAACAGGATCATAAATGTCATTAATACGTGGTTTAAATTTCATCTAAGTCAAGGTTATTGACAAATAATAAAAATAATATACACCAAAAAAATCATACTTTCAATGTCTAAAATGTAAACCCACTTGTACCACCGCGGTATGGCGTGTATGTGGTGTTTTCAGCATATGCTATGAGCAATCATAAAGCTCTGATACTAGAATCTGTTCTGTAAACACTAGTCCTTAACAATATTTTTAACACCAGTACTTAATTATTAAATTGCTTTACTGAAGTAAACACCAGTAGTTAAATTTTAGATCGTAATACTTAAAAAAACACCAGTACATAGCAGTAATATTGTATTACTTAAGTAAACACCAGCACTTAAATATAACATTGTATTAGTTCAGGAAACAGCAGAATTTAACTATTATATTGTAATTCTTAAGTGAACACCAGTACTTAAACATGGAATTTGAATGCTCAATGGCAATTACTATCTACTGCTTAGTGTTTTTGTATTTTCCATTGGCTATATTGTTACATTTGTGCCTTTCCATTGGTAAACAATCTATATTTGTCGCATAAAATGTTTGCGTTTTATTAATAAATCTTGTTATTGCTTGGTTAAATAAGGCATGCCATATGGGTTTCAGGGTTATCAGAGTTTTTTTTCTTCTATCTATAAAGAAAGCTCCTGTGTGTGCATTCAGTGCTGTGGTCCTGCTCGATCCTGCTCTCTTCAAGGCTTTGATAAGGATAAAGAGTGTGTTTTCCTGCTCGAGAAGCCTCTGAGAGCCGAGATGTGCTGTCTTGGCTGTTGCTTGATGGAAATAAGAGCCTACACACATGAAAGAGAGCTGATTGGAACAGTTTATCAAAGGTAATCAACATTAAAACATATTTACACACACGAACCATTTTCCACTCCAGCTCAAGTGAAAACATCATGAAAAGCGCTGACATGTCAGTCAGGGTGGTCTTTCTATGGAGGTTTTAGCTTGAGGCTGACCCTAAATCAGAAGAATTTTCCAAACTGCAAACTGGAGTCTTATCAAATACCCAGTAACTGAGCCAGTGAGGTCAACCCGGGTTCTACTGTTGTGTAACTCTGAACTAATACTGTAAATCTCATACCGTGCATCCACATGCCTGTGCCAGTGTGCGTGTGATGTCAGATGAGGTCAACTTCATGTCGACCCTCGAGTGAACTTTCTCAGCACAAACAGAAGGGGAGAACTGATGAACTTTCTGAGCTCAATGCATGAATCTGCTCTGCTCTGATGTTCCTCTGGACAGGCAAAGAGCATGCCATATTTGTTTCCGTAACCTTTGAGCGTGAGCAATGCAACATTACACACTTGTGCCGAATGAGATTTAAACACCACAATTGCACCACAACATCTGGTACAATTTACTATATTTCGCCAAACTCTATGGTCTTCAAGTAATTCTAATACAGTGCATAGCAACATGTCAGAGATTTGGTCAGCGCTTCATTGATTTAAGTATGTTTCCAGCATGCACTTTCATCTTTTACATTATGTTTCGGAGTGTTTTGATATTTTGAGGCATCTCTACAACCACCATGATCAGATATGAAAACATCGAATGACACAAAAGAGAAGGATGGGCTAAAAAGGTTTTCTCACCAAACCTCACTTTTTACCCTTGGATGCCTATTAGTACTAAGTGATGTTAAAATTATTATTATTTACTTTTTAAATACATTTAAATTGGTGTCCCTTTTCCCTCAAGTTTAGTATAATAATTCAACAACACATCTATAGAGATTTCATGCGTTTCACCTCAGGATGAATGAGGTCCAGATAGGAAGTTTGCTTGGTTGCTTGTCGCCACCTACTGAGGCAATTGTGCAATTACACCAACATTTTCATCTGCCCGCATTGGCTACATTTTCAATCCTTTAAAACCTAAAAAAACAAACTCAAAATCTCTTAATGTGTTTCCAAAAACTTAAGTTACAGACTTGTGCGTTTAAACTCTTCAGGTGGAGCGTGCTGACGCCGTACTTCGAGGTGTGTGACTCTGAGGGGATCCTGGTTGTTAGGATCCAGGGATCTTGCTGTAACATACGCTGTCTGTCTGAACAAGAGCTGCAGGTTAGAAACACTTGTATTTATTTTGGCAAGCTGAGTTTATGATGGATTACAGTGTACACTAAAAATCATGATGAAGAATATTTAGTTTAGTCAATTTGCTTCATCAAAACATAAAAATGTACAGTAAACTACTTTTTTTGTTATTATAAGCTGCTTGTTGGTTTCTGTTTTAAAATACGAACCATAGCAGCATTTACTTAAGCAAATTGTTTACATCAATCCTAATTCTTTCAAAACACAAAGACTAATATTATGTAAAAATGACATTTCTGAGATTATCCTCAGGTAAAAATTTATTTGCTCATCAAATGCATACTTTATTTTGCATTTAGATTCATTCAAGCATATTTATGTATTCCTATATTCCCTTTTTGGGAGGACAAAATGCTCCAATTCTCCACACAAACCCTGCCCCCTCAGCAGTCAGGTTCAGCGCATCCTTATTTTAATGCTGTGATATAATATTATTCTAAACCAAGTAAGAAGACTTTGAAAGCAAGGTTTAAGAAAATTTGGAAGAAGTGTGGAATTATTTAACTTAAACATTACAGATGCCATCATGAAGAATAAGGCCATGTCCACACATACCCGGGTTTTCTTATTTTTAACGTAAAAGTCAGGTTTTATTTCTCACATAGTGTACTCAAAAAAATCAGTCGAATCAGTGCGTGTGCAAAAACATAAGCGCCTCTTTTTGGTGATCAAATAGTAAACATGACCAATTTAAGCTCTACACGCCGTAAGTGAGGACTATGTTAACAAAAATGTCCGGTTTGCCCAAATGGAACCTGGGTGCGGTGCATTTTAAAACATTTCACCTTGGGCGATGTTTTTAAAAAAATGCATGGTTACATGAAAGCATTCATTCATTTTCCAACCCGCTTATTCCCTTTTGGGGTCATGGGGGTCTGCCGGTGCCTATCTCCAGCATACACTGGGCGAGAGGCGGGGGTACACCCTGGATGGGTCACCAGTCCATCGCAGGGCATTCACTCACACATTCACACCTAAGGGGAATTTAGATTATTCCATTAACCTAGCCGCATGTTTTTGTGATTGTGGGGGAAACCGGAGTACCCAGAAAAAACCCACACAAGCACAGGGAGAACATGAAAACTCCTTCCAGAAAGGTCACTGGCGAGCCTCAAACCAGCAACATTCTAACTGGAAGGCCACAGTGCTACCCACTGCGCCGCCCTACTTGAAAATAATGCGCCGGCTATGTGTGGACGGACAGCATAACTGCGCAGAAATAGACAAGTTATTCACACCTCTGGGATTAATCAAACCAGCATTAAATGGAACAGTAATAGTTACTAAATAAATACTAATTCAAACATAATATTTATTTTAATACTAACTCTAACATACTTTAATGAATAAATATGAGTAAACCGTATACGCATCGGAGTGCATAGATTCATTGCTAAAACAGCTTGCCATACATCACTACACTCATGATTTCCATTTGGCCCTCTTCTCTCTGTTTAGGTGGTTTCCAGTATTGGAGAAACTGTTGGGCGGATTTGGAAAAGGTGGCCGGGATATAATGAGGAATGTAACATGGATCATGAGTACATTGGAATCGATGGTATGAATAGCGTAGAGCTTATAAACCCAGCTTTGCTGCTTGTGTTCTAATATTAGACATGTTATATGAACAAGAAAATAAATTTGACACAGGCTGAATATAAAGAACTAAAATCATCGGTTTAAAATTTTTCTTAATGTATGACTTTTCTCCCAGTTCTTCCAGGGATGAATCTGAAGACTAAAGTGCTATTACTTGCTGCCACCTTCCTGCTGGTATGCGGCCATTCATACACGTGATGTTTATTAATAAAACTGAATCATGTAGATTTCACTCTGTTTGCAGAATCATATGTTTTTCGAGATGAGCTGAGGCCTCCTGGAGTACAGTGATGTAAGACTTCAGCTGTTTCATGTTCAAAGTACCGGTATTTGGAGCCTTTATCATCACAATACTGTGTGTTAGACATGCTTTCCATGGGTTTAAAAAAAAATACAACCAAAATTGTTGTGATAAACCAGTTGTATTTAATCTTTTGAAATATGTCTTTCCTCTGTCTAGTTTCCTGTTATTCTTTTAAAAAAATGTGATAGTTACTAAGATTGCAGATGATGCTCTAATCTAATAATGCTTTCAGAAATATGGAAAACAAAATCTGTATTTTTGTAAATGACAAAATGCAAAGTGGGCAAACAAAAGAAAACTTTTCACGGTGCACTTGCAGGAATTTGTAGGATTATATATTATAGAAACAACTTTGTAGGAGGCTTAAAACTGGGCGTTTTTTTGTGTTTAGGTGCAATAAACACAATTGTTTTAGAATTTGACGTGGATTTCACTGCATTTTCATAAAATACATTTAAAGGTGTGTTGGTTTAGAGAAAGGAGTTAATTATGAATGTTTAGCTAACACATGTAATAGTCAAAATTTTATTAAACTCAAACTAATATGAATTACTTTTTTAAATTAGTCAAAAATTTTGAAGCCAACTATTTAATGAGTTGATAATATAATAATCACAATTGTAAAATAAATCTTGGTTAGAGCTTTACAATCCAAACAAACTGTTGTGCATAAACAATTACACACCATACATTTATGGTGAGAAAATGGCCAAATTGTAATAAAAAAAGGAAAAAAATGTTTACAAGTTATGAGAATGTGTGATGAATGGAATTATTATTGATATATATTAATATGCATGATACAAATCAAGGCAAACAAACAAACATACAAAAACCCATCAAACAGCAAAACCAGTTAGCAGCAGATGCAAAAATCCCCTTTTATTGCTCTGATCAGTCCTCATTAAACACAAGGTTTCCTTTGCATTGGTTTAAACTGTCCCTCAGGACTGAGCTGGCCAGCCCCAGCAGTGAACCGCAGGCAGTAAAGAGCAGGGGTCGACCCACACCGACCCCAGCTCAGAGTGAGCTCCTTCGCTTGACTGAGTGATCCGTAAGAATAAAGTGCTGGAGTGGGGTCGTCAGTGAGGAGGGCATCAGGGTTTCTGCCAGGCACAGTGAATTAGGCAGGAGTGCCCATCCCCACATGGGCACTGACCTCTGGGTTTACACACTCTCCGCTCAGGAGAAATAAAACACTTGCTTTTATACAGCTCCAAATTGGTTTAAAAAAAAAAAAAAGTACAACAGTTTCATGATAAAACAATGCAAAACTGTGGCTAAAATACTGCACAATAGTAAAATATCCCTCATCTCATATGACCTAAATGAGCGGTGTCTTCCTGCTCACGACTTTCTCGCTTTCAGCCCTCGATCATTCGTTGTTTCGATTCGCTCCTTTCTTCTTTGCTGTCGCAAGTTAGCAGCGTCAGAATCGTTCTCTTTGTTTGGTTATTCCATCTAGGAGAGAAAACATGTTTACAGTGCAGCATTTATTGAAAGACAGTTGTGCTCATAAACTTACTGATTTCTTAGCCATTTATTAGAAGATAACGCAAAAGCAGATTTTGGGAGAAAGCAAAATTGGCTGTCAAAGAATCCACAGGAAAAGCCATCTTAGTCTCATGACCTCAGTGTCATTGAACCACTCTGAAGAGGCATGCCAGACAGCCCAAACATATACAAGAGTTGAAGAAAGGGCTGCTTTACCAAAGGAAATGATCAAGAACCTCAACAACTACCTCAAGGGACCTCAGGCTTTCAATGTTGTTAAAAGGGGGGAATACAAGATATTAAGAGCATTTGGAAAGGTTCTGTTGTCGTTATGAAAAGAGTAAACACTGTTGTCTGACAACAAATGGCTTCACCCAACCTCTAACTATGAGAGGGGGAAAACATAATTATGTTATTCATGTTTTATGAAAAAATTTAAACTTATGAGCACAACTGTACAAACTGTACATTAGATTTATGGGTCAATCATTACATTATTTACTTCACACGAGCGCTTGAGAGATTAACGTCCACCACTTGCATTCACCAGACCATGGAAATCCTCCCAAGCTCTGAAAAAGGCAACATAAACAATGTTTTTCCCCACATATCAATTAAAATACATGAAATGTAAAATCTGGACAAAACATATTGAAGGTTTAACAATTCTATGAAATTTCCTTTTGGGGAGTCTTTTTTTTCTGCACCTTAAAATTTACCTCAAATGGAAAATTTGACAATTTAATTGAGCGCATGTACACGTCTATTGAGGCACAAAACTGTTTTTTTATAGAAAACTTTTTGACTTCTTTCAACAACTTTATGCCTTGCACTCTGACAAATGTTAATTTTTTTTTTAATTACTTGCAGTTATACAATATTTGTAATAAAATAATCTAATTTATAAAACAAATCCATAACTCACTTGATGCTGTCTGTGTGAGTTTTATATTCCATGATGGTGTTGGGAGGCAGGTTGAGGACTCTACGTAAAGTGTCTCTAATGCGAGCAGTGGTTGCCTGATCACTGGCCGTCTTATTCCAGATGGAGATGATATCCTCCTTCACACACACAAACAAAAAAAATATTGATTTAATACCCAATTAAGGCTTCACTGCATTGTATAAATCATATTTAGTTCACAGAAACATCTGCATGGCTTTCTAAAACACAAAAAGTTTTTTGAAAGTGTATAAACAAAAAAAAAAAAAACGGACCTGGAAGCGGACAGAGACCACAGCTCCACAGATCTCCTCTCCCACCATGAACTGCTCTCCCAGCATGGCCAGGATCAGATTCTCCCAGCAGCGTGAAGCCAGGCCTTTTCTCAGCCGGATGATCCACTTCCCTCCGCTCTTATTAGCATCATCCTGCACATCAGAGCTCAGAGTCAAAGACAGAAAGGGTGAGGCAGAGTATGTCGGATGCTACAAAAAAGGCACAATTCAATTTTCAGGAAATTAAAATGTTTATAGTTTTGTTTATAGAAAGTCAGCTTTTATTGGTGCCAGCTTTGATATCTAAAATCACCTTCTAAAATTAGAGTCAAGACATCCCCATGATCATTTCACTGTAGGTAAACACAAGAAAACACCAGCAATGTTACCAGCCGTGTTCCTTTATTGGCTAGGATTTGCAAATTTATTGGCTAGGCTCTGCTTCCTGCCCTGTCTGCTTGATAAGTTAAACTAAGCAAACCTTCCAAAACAGAACCGTTGCACCCTTCTAGATGCCTTTCGTAACTTTCGAAATGCATTCCTCACAAACATCTTTGAACTGTCTCAGTTTCAGTCTTCCCCAAATGCTCCGTTAACAACCGTTCCAACCCACCACTACTTTTCCAATGCCCACTTCTGCCCAAATGCTCACATGGAATGATGCCCACTACTAGGACCATGTTAATCCCAAATATAATGCATTGGTTTCAAAAATGTTATTATGTGCCTGGTTTGTAAAATAAAATAAATTGCCACACTCCAAGTCTGTGCCATTTGTGCCATCTAGTGGGAGAAAAATGTTATAAAACTTGGAAGTACAATAACTGTGATATGGCTCAATAAAAAAAGCACAATGGCACAAGAAAAAGCTTGAAGATTTAGAGAGAGTGGCATGTTTTTTTTAGACAATTTTCACATTGTGTTAACCTTGCCTTTTTTATTTATAGATTTTTACGTATAACACAGTCTTGATTTTTGTTACACAACATAAAATTGTTCATTCTCAATTTTTGCAATACAAAAAGACAAAATGTACCTTTTGTACAATTTCAGGTTTGTTGTGGAACTGTGTAACTTAATAAAAACTGGGGTTGTACTAGAAAACAAATCCAATACTGGCATTAAAAAAAAACTATAAAAACAGTAGTGTTAATGCCCAAAAGGATTAATGCAATCAAGTCAAAATGTAACATATATTTTCTTATTTCTTTGCCACCGGACAGCCAAACACATAGGCACATGCACAATCTCAGGTTTAGCAATGTTCCGCAAAGCGCCGCTATTACACTTCCGGTGCATTTGGTCTACATGGGAATCATATACCCTTAATTAAGTTTGGTTAGTGGCTGTGGGAGGTTAAAAAAAGAATAATGGCTCACACAAACATGTAGATATATTTGTCAGAAAGCTCAAAATAGTAAAAAAAAAATCCAAATTGTACCTAAAACGGTCCCTTTAAATAAACTAAGCTATTATGAGCTAATCTTGAATGTTGCCCTTTTTGTTCTATTAGTTCTCTTATGTGACCAAGCAGTTATTAGTTTTTCAGTTCGTGACCCATTTAACAAAACCAAATGCAATTGATAAATAATGTTGATACTAATAGTAATAGATGAACTCTGATAAAAAAAACAAAAAAAACATGTGTCTTAAAAACTTTACAAAGAAGTGGCCTGGGAAAACTCACCTCCCACATGGGTTTGATTCCTTCCTTGAACAGGTGGAAATCACTGTGACCGGTCAAATCACCCGGTCGACTCATGTGACTATAAAAGCGCCAAAACTGCTCCACCTATAAACCCAGAAACAACAGGTGCGTAGTTTAAGTGGTACTCCTTCAGCCTTCATCCTCCCCAGCAGAGAGCATATATGTGATCTTTGTTACCGAAGCGAAGCTGCCGATCTGTTTAATGTTCTGTTCGTAGCTCTGAGTGCTGGTCGGTCGTCCTGGTGTGCGGCGCGAATACCAGAAGGTATAGTTATACTGAAGAGGGTGTTCACCTGCTCCTGGGACCACCGCCTGAAGACACAGCAGCTTAAGCTCAAGTTAGACCATTATTCACTCTGTAGATCAATACCTTTCTCTTTGAAGTGTCCGGATCCTTCTCGTCCTCGTCATCTCTATCCTTCTCCCCATCTTTCGGTGAGCTGTTGTCCTGGTCATGGTCTCCACTGTCATCATCTTTCAGCCTGAATAGGAAACAAATCTGTTGATTTAACAAGCAATACTACAAGTTATATCTGAGATATAACACTGACTCCTCCATTAACAACATAAACTTTCAAATCCTAAAAACGCTTTTCGCAAGGGAATTTAAAAGTTCTTTCAAAAGGGCATTTTTGAGGTCAAAGACATAAACTGGTTTGCAGTTTTGCCATTTTTTCTAACAAAAAAGTTGTTAAATTGGACTGAGGTAAGGATAGAAGCAGACCGATTCACCAGACGAGCCACTAAATCAACTGATTAATTCAACATTTCTAGAACATCTGTATTGGCCATACAAAGTGATGTGATAATTTGGTAGATTATAACAGGTTCAAATTTATGCAGAAACCACAATCACACGACGTAAATTAACATTCTATTGACTTGAATGGGATCATGTCTGGCAATGCCAAAGCGGAAACTCCTGCCTAAGCGATGCAATTCCAGATCCAGAAAGTTCAGCGTGGGAGGAACTTTGCTTTGCAATCTAGTCATGTGATGTGACTGGAGCCACCAGATTTCAGCAATACAGATTTCAGATGGCCGTATGAGTTTAAAGTAGATTTAGACGAGTTATATAGTAATTATATAGTATTATTTTTGGCTTTTCTAGATTTATTGGTTATTTCTGGACCTTCCCCAACGTTTCCATCAGAGCTGAAAGTAAGGAATTGCCCAAAAGTTCTTGGTGGGCTGAATCATTCAAAGTGCATTGCACTGGTACCGTATACCACATACCATATTATTCCCTCAACAAAACGATAAAAGCATAATGGAGTTAGAAAAATACTTTTTCCTGCCAAACACCAAACCAAGAATACATTGGATCACCTAATGGAAAACCTGTCTCAGTTATTTAAAAGTCTAGTGGTAATGTGCTTCCTGGCACAACATCTAACATTTTTCATTGCACTTGATTATGTAAGACCTGAATGCGGCTGATGCAAACCCATTCTGAGACTGTTCTTTAGACAGATAATGACTTACAACATAAAGTTAAGATATCTGATCAATCCCTCACTTTACAAAATGCCATTACTCCCTATACCACAGAAAGAAAGCAGCAGTACAATTAACAGTGAGTAAACTTCACAACTGAGCTCCTTTGTGGTGCCCATTCTTACACAAATGCAGTCTGCTGTGTAGGGTCCAGTCTAAACATACCTGGATATTTTCAAACTGGTAATTGTTTGTACTGTTATGCTGTTTGTCTACACGTAACCGCTGCAGCCATGTGACTGCACATTTTTGAAAACACTGGCCAAGTTCAACTATATTTGAAACACTCTGCACACAGTGTCCTTGTGGACGGTGAAACGTTTTTTTTTTTGTGTTCGGGGGCATAGTTTGTCATTGTCGTCATGCTTTTTCACTGCTGTGTTCACAAACACCACGCATAATGCTGGCCAAAGTGAGGACTATGTTGTTTTAACGCTATAGTTGCCAACAGCATGTACAGGATTACAGCAGGTTTACTATATGATCAACAAACAGATGCGACTGTGTTTGTGCCCATGCAGTGCTTAATTTTTTTTTAAAACAGCTTGAATCGACTGCCACCTGTTGGTTTAGTAGAGTCATTACAGCGTTACAGGGGTTTTGTGTGTGAGAGGAAAAAAACTTATTTAAACAAAACTTGATACATGTGGACATGGCCTCTTTGCTTGATTTTACACACCTGTGGCAATGGGAGTGTATGAAACATCTGATCTTTTTTTTTATTTGGATGGTAGTGAATACTTTTGCCAAAATAGTTAATATCTGAATACTTTATTAATACTAATAAAACACACTACAAAAACTTTTCAAATCCACTCTCAAACAGGGATTAAAATGTTAGGGTTCTGAGTGAGCAAAATGGCAATCCATTCCGAAAGATTACTTAGTTTTACTATTCGGAGAACCAAAGGTTTATCTGAGCTTGCGACTCCTGATTATAAAGTGGGTGGCGGCACATGAAAAGTTTGCAAACAAACTAAAGTGCGTTAGTTACGTAACACGGGATGAACTTTCTTGTACACGTGACTTTCACAATGCGCTTTGCTCACTTTCAGACTATTGCGTGTTTTAAAGATTTCAACAAGTTCACACATGTCCCTCCGGAAAGGGCCAAAACAGCTGAATTTGAGCCCGGATCGCAAAGCACCTGGCGCCGCTGCTATCGCACACGCGTCTCGGTGATCTGGTTTCGGCCTGGAGGGCCCGAGCAAAAAGAGCTGGCTCTTACTTAAAGCTTGATACATCATGCCTTCACCAAAAAGTGATCAATTTGGCCAGAAATTAGTAGTATCCAGTCGTGCAACTAAACATGGTGCCCTCCCAGCGCATGCCAAGCTCCTAGACACACCTCTTTCCCTTGCGTGCATTTTCTCTAATCTCTCGAGTAAGAGACGTTTGAAACGCATGCTTTTGGCTTCATGCACGACTAACCCAAAGCAACGTGGTGCATTTCGAGATTACTCACGCATCAAATTTGTTGTTCATTATTTTCAACGTGACCGTCTGCAGCTTGTAATTCCGCAGCACCGGCGGCGCGCACTGGTGCTGGCAGTAGCGCGCGCGCACTATAGTTTTTTTGACGCGCATGCGCTGTGCACACGAAAAGGTTGCCATAACCAAACCAACCTAAAAAGTTGGAATATCAAGAAAAAGTTATATATTTTTGTCAATCAAGTTAACCCTATCTAAAATATTGATTGATTACACGTAGCATGAAAAATAGGAAAGCCTTGAAAACATAAATAAGAAAATGATTATTTTCCTGAGCCTTAACATCTGGCCTTTTATCTGTCCAAAGTTTACATCAGTTTACTTCCAACCCTATTCTATACATGCAAAGGTTTAGCTCCAAAACAATACAAAGAGTACTGAAAGATCATACACAAGTAAAAGTGTTACTTGCAAAAAAAAAAAAGTAAAGAAAGTAGAGTAAAAATATATCTTCTATCATGTAAAGAAATTACAGTATTTCCTTTTACAGATTGTATGACATTTCTCTTCCATGGGGAGCCATTGCTGACAGTATGAAATAGAAAGGGCTTTTCTTAGTTAACTGCCATTTTATAGTCACCTGTCTGCTGGAAACCTCTTACATTGTTAGTTTCACTTGTGGTTGAATACCTTACACTTTTGTAGTTAAGTGTGGATTTTTTAGTAAGATTATAATTAGGGTGTACTCACTTTTGCAACATGGGCTTGAGTTAATTTGTTACTTTTTTGTGTGCTTGCAAATGTACATTTTTTTTGCAATCAATTTGTGTGAGTATGTAGTGGGGTGTACTCATTTATGCTGAGCACTGTACAATAAATTATATACAGACTGTTAATACATGTATTTAACACAAATTTCAAGTCAAGTAGTTTTCTCAGCTAACTCAAACCAAGCATATTAGTTTTAGACTTGTTTTTAATTATACAATCAATTAAATGGTTTAAATGCGTGCGTAGGATTAAATGATTTGAATGAAGAGTGCCACACAGTCACACACGCACAGAAAGACTCAGTGTTAGGGCTTCACATAAGGACTCATTGTGCCCAAGGGTGAGCTGTGACGCAACAAACTCGTCACTGACAGACTCTCACATCCACACACAGACTATTAGTGATCAGCATGAGGGCCTCAACTCTGCTGCAAAGTTCAGAGAGAGCTGGAACCTCAGTAGAGCCGCCCAATCAGTCCCTTTCCTCCCCTCTTTAAGCCATTATCAGCTTAAATCACATTCTTCATTCTCTACTGATTGGGTGTCATGGCTGATTTATTATATGGTCGCCTTAAAAAATCACACAGAAGTAGTTGAAAAACAATCTAATTATTAACAAAAATACTTATTTATTTATTTTAGTCTGTCTCATTCATGGAACTTGAGCAGTAACCATACATACCAGTCATTTTAATCAATTTATTTGTAATAAAAATAATAGTAACCATAATAAATAAGTCCACATATGCAGTATATTACATTAAATAACACTTTCATAAATGAACATTATTCCAAGCCATATTTAAAAGGGACACCAGATGACAATTATAACACGTTGATATGAATCTTTAGGGTATTTAAAGTCAAATATACTAGTTATATTTGTATATAATGGTCAGCTCTGTTATGTTCATCCAACAACAGCTGAAGACACATTGCCCTGCAGACTGTAGACAGAGTGGGATGCCAATGTTTTTCATATCACAAACAGCATGGCTCATAAATAAAGAACATTACAACTCTGTGGAGAATAACCCATTCGATAATTGCTGATTATCATGGGTGGGCTGTGATCATGTGCGATTTTCATCTGAGGTCCCCTTTATGTTCAACCCATCTTAAAAAATGAAACTACACAGATCAGTGAGTGTATTATGGTGCTCTAATATCTTTCCATGAGCCGTGATTTCGAGATAAAGAACCATGTGATTAGTGATTTACCTCTCAAACAAACCAATAATGAGCAATGATAAAAACATTAGAAACTAATGGTCTGATGATTCCCTGCAAACCTTTGCATTATGATGAGATGTGGTCTTTAGACTTGTAAATTTGTAAACTTGTATTTGGACCACCAATAAATCCACTTTCCATGTAGTCTAAATTTCAATTAGATAATGGTAAACTTTTGAAAAATAGGGGATTTAGAGGCTGGATCCATGTGTGATGAGAGCTCTACGTCCCCTCCAGACGCCTCCGTTCAGAAAATGAACAGCATCTGGTGGTCCCATCTCAGAGCGGCAAAAAATCTCTCACCAGGACCTTCTCCTTCACAGTTCCTGGCTGGTGGAATTCCATTGGTGGAAAGCTGAATCTCTTTACACCTTCGAAAAGCAACTAAAAACTCTACTATTTCGAGAGCACTTAGTAACTTAACAAAAAAAAAAAGTGAATTCATTTTCTGTACTAGCTTGAAAGTGTTCTATGTGTATGTCTTCTGATCAACCCACTTCGTACCAAACTGCTTGATGTTTACTACCAATGTAAGTCGCTTTGGATAAAAGCGTCTGCTAAATACATACCGTAAATGTAATGTAAATGTAATGAGAGGAAATCAACATTGTCTTTTGCGGCCTATAAAGGTAGCAATGGATGGAGAGAGGCAAACAGCACTTTCCAGTTGCATCAAGATTGAACAGATGTGGCACTGATACAACCGCCAATGAAAATTACCAATAGCACACATTTCACCAGCACAGGTAGAGGCTACCGCAATCCTGGCCTGCTTTCCCATTGGGATGACCCGGCAGGAGCATGCCAAGGCTTGTTGGGTGGGATCAAGAGAGGATCATCCAATTTTCTCCCCTAACCGCAGTGTGTGTTAGCCCTCGCTGTAATTTTGATTATTTATCTAGCGAATATAGATGGTCTCTGTGCCTCCTCGCCAACCGTGACACTTGGATGGACGGTAACATTTTAAAACACACAAAGAGAAAAGAAATTTGAGCACTGCAGAACTAGTGGTGTGGAGCTACTTTTGGATCACATAATACTGATCTGATGGATTTTGAAAATGGTGACTGACTGGTGTAATGTGTAAATCCCTGTGTGCTGTGAAGTATAGCATGATTTTCCACTGCTGGTGACTAGTTAGTTGTTTGTGGAGTGAAGGCCACCATTGGCTCCAGCAGGTGAGGCTCTGGTCCCGGGGGGTTTAATACTTTCCCCTCTCCAATTGAGCACCTTGATTCAACTTCCCTCCTCTACCGCTTCATCACAGAGACACAGGAAACCTGTGATGTGGAACACAGAATTAAACTGCTCATTTTAAACTGAGCAAAATAAAGGCATCAGGAAGAGCATAGAAGTACTATAGAACGTATTTGTAATGATTGATTTAAAAGGGTTTTTTGGTAAGAATGAGGGAGAATTTTACCTCCTGAATGGCTCTGCCCAGAAACTCCTGACTCTGCATTGCCTTCCTAAAAACCAGGATGGCATTAGCTCACATTGAAATACAGTTTTCTGTGATCATATTCTTCACTGCTCAAAGTAAAGCATTGTAGTTTAAACAGTAAGTCACATGTCAAAAAACATGACATTAACTGCTGCAAAATAAGTCATGAACTAGATTTTTAAAAACTGTACGGTTCACAGCATGAATACAATTCAGCTTGAAGCAAAGTGTGCTGTTTGCTGCCACAAAACTGATTAATCGTTCCACCATATAGAATGTTTATGAGTTGACGTAGCCGAGCAACAAGTTGCATTGTGATTGGTCAGACATGTTTAAGTAGCCTGTGACAGCTAGGAAAATCAAACTAGGAGATAAAAAGATCATTTACGACTTTTCACATCGTGAAATTATGTTGTTGATGTAAAAGGGGTCACTAAAAATTATTGTTTCAAAATATATTATTGTGCCTTGCAAGGTGCCTGTCCAGGGTGTACCCCCGCAAAATGTACCCCGAAAGGAATAAAGCGGGTTAGAAAATGAATATATTATTGTTGTTATGGGCATGTTATTGTTTAAAACGCATCTTATAAATCGCACCTAATTTGTTAAGACCTTAAGCCAACATTCCAAATCTTCCTACCCCTTAGCCCTTTCCCTCTAATTGCATATTCATGAGGTGAAGACGTGTTTCAGTTCTTTTATAAACAAAGGGGAAGGGGTATGTAGCCTCCAAACATAAAGGTTGCCTGGACCCACACTTCAAACAAGGAGCAAAGTTGGCTGCCAGCATGACCAAAGAGAAAAAAGTAATTTCGTCCTTGATGAAAAGCTTTAAAATGACAAAAAACTGTATTTTAAGACATCATGCTCCACATCCAAATATAAATAAGCAAAAATAATATAATTCACAATCAATAACTTGTTTTACAGAAATAGTAGACAAATATTAGCCTAATACACAAGAGATTTGATTATGGCACATACATTTTTTCATTTGATTATGTTTACATTCTTTAAAACTACCAGAAGTAATGCGTTTTCTGATCCTTTGGAGCCATTTAGCTAATGTATAGGGGTGTCTCATGTAATAGTGGTATTTTTTAGCCCTTCCACTTGGTTTCAAGGGGAAAGTAGGAGAAATAGAGCCCAGGTTAAATGAGCTGCCTTGGATCAGTTTTTCATTGTATGAAAATATCCACTTACCGATATATCCTGCGTACAACGGTAAGACTGAAGTTTGCACAGAGTTCCGGCTGGTAGGTTGATGGAACTACGATGTACTCTCCTGGAAACAGATGGCAAAAAACACTGACCTCCTCTGAATGTGCATGAGGAACACAGGTAACCACCGGAACCATGGCACCAAGGTTTAACAGGGAGCCAGGACCACCATCAGGTACCTAAAAATCAAACAAAGAAGCATTCCAAAATAACCAAAATAATTTCAACTGAAGTCATCAGGACGCATAAAAAAACACACCTTGTAAATATGAAAACCGATGGCATAAAGGTCAGTTTCAGGCCTGTGCTGGTGCAGAGAGACCCTGACATTGTTCCCCCCGGGGTCACAAGTCACGGTAAAAGGAACACGGGGGTTGATGGAATGTGTGCCATAATTGCGACTTCCTCCAGCAGTGGAGCCAACAGTCCAACAGCCATGAGTGGTGCTGGTCTCCCACTCTCCTCCAGAGGAGAGCTGGAGAGCGGGAGGAGCTGATTTCATTGCACTACAGAGAAAAAGAAAGCTGGGTAATTAAGACAACTCTGTGAAATAATATCAGAACAATATAAATCCTGATGTTATTGAATATTAATTCAAAACCCAATTAAAAAGACTCTGAAAACAAGATTTAAAAGATTTAACAGAAACCACAGCTTTATTTTATTTAAACATTAGATATGCAATTAGCTAAGAGAACAGAGTATCTCCATCAGGACCTTTTTTTATTTTACACTAACTAATACTAATCCTTGAAATTAAATTCTCTTGAGCCTATGACAAAGACGTTTTCATATTGTAAAATGTCTCTCAATGTATAAATAAAATAAAAAGTGCCCATGGATAAGTATGTGCCGGCAGTGGTGTAACACCTGAGGGAAATGGAGCAGGATGAATTAACTCTCAGAAGGAAGTTCCCCTCAGATCCCTGTTGGAAGGCACTGGGCACCAGCAGGTAACACCCAGGGCTCAGATGAGTGGCAATGTGCACTTCCCGATCATAGGCATGTGTTTGTGACAGGAACGGAGGCTTGTTCAGTGTCTGCGCAAGGTTAAAGTGCTTCTTATCCACCTGTAAATTATAATAACCCCATAATACATGACATACTCAAATGAGTTAGATGAAGATTTTTGTAATCCTCTTACCTTCCAGCCGTGTAGGGCAATGGCTTGAAGGTGTAAGTTCTTCTCAGTGCTGCCCCCTGCTGGTAGTTTAGATTGCTTGTACTGCAACAAAGACAGCAACACCTCTCCTCTCTCACAGACTCGCAACCAGAACTTTGGGTTGCTACCGAAAGTGCTGTTGTTACGGCAACCACCTGCCGAATGACCTTTGATCCAGCGTCCTCCGATCTGATGACTGTGGGCGAGACAGTTTCCTGTATGATAGAAAATCCCATATGAATTTAGATCACATGTATAAACAGATATATCACAAATTCTGGTGATTAATTTTAAGTTGTGTTCATTGAAAAAAAAAAAAAAAAAAAATCACAAGGTTATGGAACACCATTTTTGCAAACAAAATAAATTCAAACGGCTATAAAAATGTGAAATTTTGAGATGCCAAAGCTGAAATTTTGAGATGTAAAAAGTTGATATATTGAGATAAAAAATGTGAAATTTTGACTTTGACTCGTAGACACCTAATCTAACACATTCCATGCAGTTCATCTAATAACGCAAGAGTTTCATCATTAGTAAAACCATGTTTGAAATATTGATCTCTTCACAGTAGCGTCAGTGTGTTTTATCATGGAGGTCAATGAATAACTCAATATCCAGAAAATTTTTATCCCAAAATTTTGACTTTTGTATCTCAAACCTTCAACTTTTTAACTTAATTCTACTTTTCCCTCAAAGGTTTTATTTGTGTAACTGCAAATTTGACTTTTTATCTCAAAAACGTTATTTTGGTATCCCTAAATATTTACTTTTTATCTAAAGAATTTGACTTTTCTGTCCAAATTTAGATTTTTGTAACAGCATATTTGACTTTTTATCAAGATTATCAAGCAATATATCAAGAAATGTCACTTTACCAATTTAGAACTTGACACTCCTTGACACTTAAATGCTGGATTTTCTTTCAATAGAGATTCAATTCAATTCTTTTTAAAGCAAACATTAAATCCATTCTTAAAATGTTAACATGTAATACAGTAAAAACTCCAGATATGACTTCTCTCGGGGCACCTGTGGAAAGAAACATACCGGTGTAAATGCTCTGGACATGTCCTTCCTCGCTGATGGGAAACCCCACTGTTACTTCATCGAATTCCTGCTGGAATTCTGAAAGATCCATCCAGAATTCCCCCTCTGCCATGCGGTCCAGTAGACCCCGAGCACAAGAGGGCAGCAGTGAACTCCAGCCTGACCCGCTGCAGAGAGGAAGAATAAGTCACTCCTTTCCTCAAGTCAGTGTCTTAATGAACAGCTTTATTTAATTTACACCAGGATTTCTTTCTCCTTTTATTCAAAAACTTCCTCTACCTACATTTACTGGCATGAGAACACAAAGTGGTCTTCTACTAAATAAATTTGAAGTTTTAATTATTATATGGCATTGTATGCATTGTCTGTGATCAAAAAAATTCAATTAAATGCACTTTTGGAACTTACTACAATCATTATCAAAATATTTAAAGTGATATTAAACTTAGTAAAACAGTTAATATTTTAGAATGGTTGCAGCTTAATAAAAACATTGGTTGTTCATAACTGGTGTTAAATAACGGAGGCAAACTGAGGTCGACACAAAATATTTTATAAACACTCAGCTCCTATAAATGAGTAATGTGTTCAAATAAAAACAAGGACGAAATAGAAGATTATGCATTTGTGCTCATCAGTTTGCATACGCTGGCTAATGTTAGCATTTAATTTTAGAGAAAATATATATAATAGCACAAAATAAAAAATTCCCCTTCATGGTTAATGGTTGGGTTTCTGTTGCCATCATGATTTATAAATTTATAAAGTAAACTTGAGCACAATTGTACCTTTCCTTCCAAACCCCAGCCCAGCTTCTCCTCCCCCAAGGGTTTCGAATCCTGATCAGCTGCACTTGTTCTCCTGCAGTGGTTGTCACATCTGTCCATTCCATCACACTCATGGCATGGAACTGGCCAAGCTCAGGGACACCTGCAGAGTAAGAAATCAGTAACAGCTAAAGATCAAACCTTACCAAGCTCTACTCAGAGGAACATACCGTACTTATGTTCATACCAGGGCTGGGCGATTTGGCAAAAAATCTAAATCTTGATTAATTTAACATTTCAACTCAATTACGATTAATACATTTATTTTTAATTATTTTTTTCCAATCAGAAATCACTAACAGGTTTGGTACAGTAACTATGTTCACATCTTACAAGTGTGAGGTTTTTAAATGAAGGGTGCATTGGTATTAAAATAATTGAAGGAATTGGAGCGGGGTCATGTGACTCTAGGTGGTTGTGCTTTAAAAGGGAAAGTAATATAAAAATGGACAAATAAATGTAAAATATGAACCATTATAGGTTTACGATTACTTTGTGATTAAATGACCAGCCCTAATTCATACATATAGATATACACAAACATGTATATTGTATTTAATTTCAAATTAGAGTATCCAAGCAAAGAAAGAAAGATTATGTCGATAGTTAAAAGTTCAGAAAGTATAATAATTACAAAATATAATGACTGAGTATATCAATTTAAATTTTGGTAAAAATTCAGGAATATAGTTTTGCAAAGGAAATTATAGCAGAATACGGACAATGTCCATGATAATTTTGAAGGGGGAGGAGCAACCGTCTTTCTGTTTTGTTTTACAGACCCCAAATCAGTGCCATCTAGTGGGGAACAAAAGTCATATCCTTTGAAACTTCAAGACATGTTTGGGGGATTGTGTTTTGCAAACGTCTTTGCACAACGGCACAAAAACACTTGGAACAGGGCATATTAAGAGAGCTGGTTCTTTGATAAAATTTTCACATTGTTTTGACCTTGTCTTAGCTTTTTTGGATTTGTACATTTTTATTTTGTCTCAATACTTATAAACCATAAAAAATATTGTAGTAGAAAAAAAGAAAGTCAAAAGGTACTACTCATAATTGTATTTATTTAACAATTTCAGGTTTGTTTTCGAAATGCAATGTATAATGTAATGAAAAAATATTTGTTAAAAAAAAAAGTAGAAGGTTGTATTAAAAATCTGAGAGGAAAAATAAAAAAAGAATAGTGAGTGGATCCTTTTCTTTTTCTTACCAATGGGGGTGCTGTGGATGCAGCAGCTGATGGCACATCGCTCCTTCATCTCAGCGGAGAGCTTAGAGACACTCATCTCACTTGAGGAGGGTTGACTTTTTAGACACCATCGTACCGATAGACTTCCAGTCAAGTCCACCATGGCCTCACACACTTGGCCTGCCCACAGATGCTCATATGAACCATGCAGCCTTTCACAAGGAAAAGTTAAAAGTGTCTCAATTATTTAAATCCTGAAGTAAAGGTGTGTTCCAATGTAAATTGGTTACTTTAATCTAAAGAGCTCATATTATGGATTTTATCATGGCCTGTCATAAGAAAAATGTCTCTAAGTAAATAAAAATTCAAGTTTTAATTGTGAAAGTGCTCTGTGTTATTGCATTAAAAAAGTTAAAAGTTGGTAATCTTTAACTCTTTCATGATGCCATATATGGGAACCCACCTGCACACCCAAAATATTTCCCCACCTAACCACTTGTTGGGTTTGCAGACCCTGGAACACACAGACCTCTACCCTCAAACACTGTACCAGATTGCATGTGTAACTTTTTGCTGGAGACTCCCAAAAGTATATCAATAATAGGGGCTCTTTATGTTTCTTGCTCCAATTGAACAAAAGAAAATTGAATCTGGACCCACTTGGCATATGCTTTCTCCAACAGCGCTACCCAGAATGCCTTAGGGCTTTGGCATTGTGAGAAGCAGAGCTTATCACAGAGACACGGCAGCCGGTCATCAACCCGTACCATTGTCCACTGTCCACTCCTCCAAAACCTGAATAAAAATGTACCACAATATGCTGAGTTGCCCCAAACTGGTTGTCCGGGTGGAAAAACCTGCAAACAGACACATGCAAGCAGAGACGTCACACCTACCAAACTCACAGGGGTGAGTAACATAATTCAAAATATGAGATGTTGTTCACTTTGTTCAGAAGATGCTGGTTCTTGAGTAACATTGAGCAGGCACAGAGCAGCCAGCAGTCTCCCAGAATGCCTTGCTTTGGGTGAGCCTCCACAGGATCATCAGGGAAGAGCTGCGGCTGATTGCAGATCTCCTAGCAGGTTGACAGTGGAAATCAAAGAATTTTTAAAGCCTCGTGATGTAATTTGTTGATGTAAAAATCACAAAAAAATCTTGAGTAACACAGCACTATGACTGATATCACATTTAATATTGTTTAAAACATAAAGTAGATTCCTTTACATGTGGGCGGAGCCATGCAACATCATCCAGCAGTTTGGAGAGTGGTGTGGCATAATCACAGAAGATTGAGGAGTCTGCAGCAGGGAAGTCAGCATCCAAAAATAATTCATTGTGCTCTGGCTCTGTCTCCATGACAATCTGCACAGCTGGTCAATGGAACACAAGCAACAACAATCATGCCACTGTATTATGTAAAACAGCAGATGTAAAAGCTATGTCCAATACCTGACAATTGTTTTGCAAAAATATTTTGACATAAAGGTTCAACGTTAAATAACAATATAGAAACCATTGATAACCAAAAAATAAAGACAGATAATTGTATATTCATTGATTTTTTTTATCCTGCAAAAACGAAATAAACAAAATTATCAAATAACTTAAACAAAGATAATTCTTGCATAGAGGTTACAAAGTGAGAATTGCATTACAAAGGCAACATATACTATCTATACTGTTAATAACAAAACAAATCCAGAAATACCGTCAGCTTAGCTGGTTCGCTGCCCCGTTACACACACAACGAGCAGTTTTGAATGGCATGACAACAATATTCAAAGATAGCAGTAAACCACTTCAAAGCTGGGTAGATCTGTCATGTTGTGGTATTTCGGTAGTGGCGTGTTGTTTGGTTAGCGTGTTTAAAACTACAAACGCTTTATCACAGGCTTCGAACCTAACCGGAAACACACGCGTGCCGCTGACAAGAGTGACTTCCGGTGTTGAGGAGCAGCAGCATGCGCGCCCCCGAGTGGAGCTTTCTGAACTCACAAAGTTTTTTTATTCAGTGTAGATGAGTTATTTGTGTTGTTAAATACGTATCTTTATTAATCAATTACTTAAAATTGTGTTGTTGTTTTTCTAGGGGCTGTCATTTCATCTCGAATGGAGCTCAGTCGAATATTTGACTTCTATTCTCTGACGTCTAATTTCCGTAAAGCTCTTAAGACGTGTCTGAAGCAAGGATGGTTCAGAAAAACATGTTTTATTGGTAGAAAGGTAAAACACACTTCTGTCATTATCATTATTCCAAAAAGCAAGTTTTCTGTAACTGTTGGTTGGCTGGTCTTCAATGAATTCAGAAGTTGTACACTTTCAGCTGACTCTATTTTCCTGCAAATAAAAGAAAATAGCTTTGAGATGCTCATTAAGTTAGCTCATCAACAGCATAAGCAAACAGACAATTAAAAAGAACTACTAAGACTCAGGAAAACACTTGATGCCTGGTCATGACTTCTAGCTGCATTGTACTCAATCGACTGCAAATGGAGTTCATAGCCATTCATTCATGGCATATTAAATGAAAGAGGGAAAGGCTAACCTTACCACATGTGTGCAACGGTTTTCTGGACCCACCGGTCATAAAGATTAGCATAGACCTGTTTGCTTTACTTTTTCCTGTTTTCTGCTTTACTGAATTGTGTGTGAAGGTCTTCATTGATTACTGAATCGTTTGGAGGGCTCCTGAATTTTTGATTTTACACACTAACAAATGTAAGAATTGCTTATATGCCCCTTTTTTGCAAGACACTCAAGAAAAAGGAAGCTATTGACGTGATATGTTTATATTTTCTTGTTTTAGTGAATGAATGAACGGGGAAAGCACCGTCAACTTCCACTGTAAAGTCCAAAGTCAATAAAAAGAACCAGTGTTTAAAGTCAACTTATAACCTTTATTTGCAAAACATGGAGCAAAGTCTGCCAGATGGTCACAGAAGTGAATGTGGTAAATACACGGCATAGCACCTTACGGGATCTGAAACAAAGCCACTTTTTTAAAGAATCTACGCTGACTTCCATGGAATGGCCCAAATTGTTCACAAGTTTGATTCCAAAAGATGTTTTTTTCCAAATCTACCTGGCGGAACTACTGTCTTATCTAAATGATAGTGTGGATTAGAGAACAAGTGTGTTAAGTTACATTAAATCTAAGTAATATGGATTGCATTGTCAAACTCGATAGGCAGTCGGTTATTGCATAAACCTTGGCCACTTTTTGCTCGTTTCATACTTTCACAAAGCCCTCCTAGAGATTGTTTCACTAGTCTTATCATAATTGTATGGGATGCTAAATTGCAAAGCTTTTTTGATTTCGTTAAACTATATGTGTACAGTGGAAAATTATTTAAAAAAATTATAAGGAAGTAGTTATAACTTTGCCATGCAATTTCCAATTGGGATCAAACTTGGCACGTGTGTTAAGAAACCATGCCTGAACACATCTCTATAGCAACCTACAGTTTCAGTTATAGCACCACCAGGTGGCCACAGGAAATACACAACTGATAAGTAATTCCTTGACAAATACTGACGTGTGATAAGAATATACATTTGAACAATATTCTTTCCACTCATAGCGCCATCTGGTGACCTGGCCATTTATTTAGTGATGTTTTTTTTTTGTTAACAGAAATGTCAACAGTTTGCGCTTTAACACATTTCAAAATTGGCCAATGAAAGGCTAAAGTGTCTGAGATGTGAGGGCTGCTTGCAGCTGTAATGTTGCGACTGAAGTTGAATTTAGTCAAAAATAATTACTAGTGAAATCACAACGCAGCACAAGTGAGAGCTCGTTACATTAAATATTATTACTTATATTAAATGAACCAAGAGACAGAGATGACACCATGGCCCATGCAAATATCCATTGAGCTTCAACCAAAATGCTAAAAACAACTCATTCCTATCCACTAATTCCTATTCCTGGAAATCTCACATTGGATCTGATCAGGATAGTGAAAATGGATAGTGATGTACCTGACACGAATGAACCATGTCTTGGAAATATCCAATAGACAAAAATGAAATAAAAATGTGGAGGTTCAAAAGCATTTGAACAAACCACAGAACAATGCCTCAATCTGACATTTACCAACTGAGTCAGGTCTGTGGCATTGAGGGGAAGTGATTCACTGCTAACGGAGCACCCTAACACTTTCTGCTCGTTCTTATGACCTATTTCACACTTTGATTTTAGGACAAAACATTATTGTGACCTAGAAAAAGCTTAAATACTGCTAAACCGTAACGAGAAGCTACATGCATGGTATGTGGAACAAAATGAGGACGCAGAGGAACGTGTGGGAGTTTAATCCATTTGCATTCTGTGGTCGCATTTATTCAAATTACAACTCTCCTAAAATATGAATTAGTTCTTTCATATCGTATATGTTTTAAAGATCAGTCCTGGTGGATTTCCCATATAGGTTTTGGGGAAAATGCAAATGTTTGAAAATGCTACAACTGATGTTATCGAAATGTTAGGAGATTATGTAATCAATAGTTTTATGAATGCGAGAATAATCAGGGATTTGACGTTTACGTGATCATAATTGTTTGATTTCTGGGTTTCCATGGTTTCATCACAAGACTTTATACAATAACCGCTTCTCAGCACTATTTTATTACTGATTTTTAAACTATATGTTGCTAAAAATTGTAAGTTTGTGTCCAGCTGCAATTTCTGTAAGGTTTACTTTCAATCTCTCATCTGTGTAAGAAATGTGCTGTTAAAATACGTTTCCCTTGCTTTGCTTAATTTGTTTTATTTTATCACAAAACGATATTCTTGCAAACAATGGGTTATTCAACCCTCCTAAATTCTTTTTCTTTTTTATTTCTCTCCCCAATGTGTTAAGCACATTAATTATTATGTCTGGTTAGGATAAAATCTAGATCAAGCTAAAGTTGTTCCAACCAAAATAAAAAAAATCTCAGTTTGGAGCAACATGGTCATTGACACTGCTGCCTTACCATGAGGTGTGAAATTAACACTGTGGCAATGCTTATACAAATCCAGTATACAAAGCCATCAGTGTTGATTTAACACTGTGAATTTCTGATGCATTTATCTTTTGATTTTTTTAATCCAGCAAAAAACTCAAATTGGAAAGTGAGAGGTTTAGCACTTGCTTCTTAAAGATATACTATATAAAGCAATAGAAAACAAATAAAAATAAAATTCTTAGAGGAGGATGTTTAATAACCGGTCAATAATCAAATGCTTTTATTTTATTCTATACTTAAAATCTCCATAACATTAGTTACATATTAGCCAGTTATTTTTTAACAATAACATCATTATTATACAATATTTACTTCTGCAAACATACAAAAATTTGGAAAAACATTTAATGAGTCTCAACTTAACATTTTCACTACTTTTAAAGGTAGACTGAGATTTTCTGAACACAACTTGATGCTAGATATGATTAGTACTGTTCAAATTCATTAAACTTAGATTACAATTTTATTTTCAGGCTTTATCAAACACAAAAGGTTCTGGATCATACATGTGCACTCTGTCAGTAAAGACATTATTTTCATATTATCCTGACCTTGTTACATGATAAAAATTTGTGTTTCTCTGGTAGAATTAGATGTTCACTTGATAAATTATTGAAATATTGATCTTGTCTTTTTTTAATTAAAGGGCCATTGAAAAGAAGACATTTGTCCAAATATTGGATCAGGGACGAACAAAAACCTTAAAAAGTATTATAAAAGAGTCAGTACAATATATCTCCAACAAATGAATCAAACAACACTGAAAAACATATTTAAATTGTGAGCAATAGCTATGGGATTATCACTAACAATAGAAGAAGCTAGGAATATATTTGTTTAAAACAGAACATTTACTGGTTATTAAAATAATGTAACTGCTCAGGATCTATCTCACAAAGCAAGTGAAGGCAAGAACATATCAAATCAGTTAATGATTAAACATATACAATCATCGTTCCATGTGTGGAAAGTATTTCCATTGTTGTGACCAAATTATTGCAGATGATTAAATACCGTACAGTGTGTCCAGAAACCAACAGGAAAATCTGATGATCATATAAAACTCTACAAACATGCTATTCATGCCTTTCCTGAGTCCATGACGTGGTCAGTTTATCCTGTCAAGGTCAGGCAAGGCTGGAGGACACAATTGCATCAACAAAGAATAATTTAATTAATACAAAATTACACGTTTGTAATCCACAGAGAACAGCCAAGAAGGTGAGTTCTGGTTCTATGCAATCCATGACAAACTCGGTATCAGTCACCAATAGTAAAACGAAAGAGAGAAAGATTCCAGGGAAAGAAAAATCAGTTTTGATGATATTTAAGACAAAAGCTGTGATTTCTTTGCCACTTTCAAACTCAAAAAACAAACCGGCGATGAGCTAGAAATGCACAATAATGACATTTTCATCTGTAACTTTTCAAACATGTTTAAATCCTAAAACTGATATGGAATATTAGGTTTGAAATTAAAATTAAGCTAAAATAGCCCAGATGCAGAGTTGAGGCTAACCCTTAAAAGTCTGGGGCATTTTTGAGCCTTTTTTTACTACTTTACAGTTTGGTATGTAAATTATCTTTAAAATACGTTGGTTTATTTTTTTCCATTATATTGCACAATAATTTTACAACAAAAAATTCGGAGTAATTTTTTTACTACACATATCTATCAAATGTATGTTTTATACCAAAAACCAAAACACAGACTAAAAATTCATAAATTGCCCCAGACTTTAACTCTTCATAGGGAAGGACCAAATACTGAATATAGTTAAATGTGCTCTAAGGATGTACCAGCCAGCATTTGAAATATTTTTGACGATGTGCACATATACAGTATAGTTCTAGTCATGATTAAAGCTTAATAATTAGCCTGACAGGCCATGTATTTTTAGCTGTACATGCTGCAAGAGCAAATTCCAGTCTATATCTGGCACTGAACATCTCTTTGTTCACTACAGGTGTTGGTTAAAAGCCACTTGGAGTTTCCAGCACGGTTTCTGTTCATTCACCACTTTAGGAAACCAATGAAATAAATGAAGGGCTGCACTCACTTTCAGGGAAGTTTTCGATGCACCACTATTCTGTATTTTCCAGGCCAGTTTTTCCTCTCGCTTCTTCCTCATTGCACTTATTTGATTGACAGGTTAGATATGTCTGTATATCACATGTATCTCTGTTTGCGTGTACATGGAAAGCACTCTCTAGGTGATTCCCCGGTTCAAATCTACAATATAAAGCAACTCTCATCTTCTTTAAAGCATCTCACTTTCAAAGTAAGGGTGAAAAAGAGAGAAAATGTCTCGTATTTCAGTGAGTGTGATGGTTCTGACGGTCGTGGCTCTTGGTGTAATCTGTGCGGATGCATCAGCTTTCGGTGAGTACTGTTTCCTCTCTTATTATCTGTTGAATGTATTTAGTCATGGATGGTGCAATTCACCATTTACCAGAGAAAGTGATTTTACATTTTATGTAAACTGTGCTTTAATATTCATTCGTTTCCAGCATGTTGCAGAAGGTACACGAAAGGACCGATACCGATGAGTGTAATCAAAGGATACTCCATTCAGTCAAACACCAGACACTGCAACATCGATGCTGTGATGTGAGTATTGCATACTCATTAGTTTCAGATCAATTATAAAAGGTCAACTCGACTCTCAAATGTTTTTGTAAATCTTTATATCAACGTAAACGAGTCGAGATTCACAGAAATAATGGATCTTTAGAGAAAGCCTACAAATAAGTTTTATACGTTTAATTATCCCACCAAATCTTAGCCGCAGACGGTGGTTCAGTTCACTTGTATGTCTAAACAATCTTAGCTGTCATTTTAAAGTTTAAAGCTACTTCCTTACTTTTATTTTATTAAAAAAGTGAAATCAGTGAGTACTTTTGTGAATCTCTACATTTATGAATAACTTGAGATACTTGACAACTGAAATATTTGGCAACGTTTAATAAAGTGTTTCTCAACCACTTAAACTAACCGAACAAATGGTTTGTATATAAAACTAGAGCACATATCCACATTGACAGTGGTATTTTTAAAAAGTTGAGCCTTTTATTAAGGTACTTTTCATGTGGTTTTGCTATTAATTCATGTGTATCCACCGCACCGGTTCAATATGAATATATAATGAATATACAATATGAATATAAAAAATATATAGAATGAAATGATGATTATGAAAATATAATGTAAAGTAAAACTCAAGAACCAAAAAAAGGCAGCCTTAAGCACTGAAATCCAAAGAGTTTAATTAACTCAGAGATCTCTAGAGTAATTTAATCATATGCAATAAAACTGTTTTTCATTTGTGTTTACTTGTATTTCTGTAGTTTTCTCATTATGGTCAATATGAGGCCTCAAAAATAGTTATATGAAGTAGTATATAAAGAAAAGGTTTTAGTTTGGTTATAGTTTTAAAACTGCCTTTTTATGCTTAATATAATTTAACCAGCAATTCTCCCATTCCTGAAAAAGAGAACTGTTAAAACATAGCAAGAATATAATTTTAAAGTGGCATTCTATTTGAATTGTTGATGTTTTTTTTAATTAAAGAATCATCTTGGTTTTTTTTTTTAGATTCCACACTTACAAAGGAAAGAATGTTTGCACTGACCCCTCTAAAGCATGGGTGATGGAAATCATAAGGAAGCTGAGGTGAAAAACACGCACAAACACACAGTTAGACAGAGAGAGCAAGAACTGAAAAGCATTGATTTTAAAAATCTCTTCTTTCTTCTCTGTAGGGACAAAGCAGAAGAAATCAACAAAAGAAACACCAAAGGTTAACTTCTGGGACCACACCGATCTTACTACGGAAACTGATTTCTTTGTGAAATTTGGACATTCTGCATATTTGTGTATGCTTGACATTCCTAATATTTGCTTATTTTATATTAAGGCAATGCATTAAAACATATTTAACGTTTTTAAACTGGTCTTGAATATCTGCTCTTTTAGTTATATTTAAATGTAAAAGTATACAATATTCATGTATTTCCATGACCCGCTCATTCCTTTCTACTGATACCCCTCTCCAGCTCAAATACATTCTGGAGAAGGTCCATATTTAATGTCGCATTCACTCACCATTTAATTTAGAGTGTTTAATTTCTCACATTTTAGTGTTTGTTTGACCTGAAACACTGTTTTGGATTGTGGGTGGAAACCGAAGGACCTAAAAGAAATCCACCAACCTGTAGGGAGAGTATAGGGAGAACATGTTAAATTGACTTCTTTAAATAGAAGTTGCAGAAATGACCAGTATAGTGACGACATGAACAGTTATGAAAATCAACCAGTTGAAACATCATGCTACTTTACAGTGCTATTATACCATTCTAGTCTATTTGATAATTCTAATATAGCTGATGGAACCTGTGTTTAGTTTAGTGAACTTGCCAAAATACGGAAGGTGCTAAACAATGATTTAGGTAACATAGATTCAATAATTGCTGTTATATAGTAAATTATCTGTGCTAATTAGAGTGCATCTCTGACAAATGTGTCGAGCTGAGTAGAAGAATGTTCCATGAGCACTGGGAAATAACCTCAATGACATCAGCTGGGAGAAAGTACTGGAATGCAGACAAACCAAATAACTGCTCTAATATAACCCACACCTTGCAGATAGCTGTTGAGCGAATTCAAACAAAGTTTGTCCTTCCCTGTATTTTGACCTTTGTTTAGATTTTTTCGCGCTCTAAGAGACCACGTGATGTCGCCATTCTCCATTAAACGATGCATGTGAAATTATCTAGCAGCGATAGTTCTACAAAAAACATTTAATATTGAGTTTGTGAGATCATTGTATGCCAGTACAGCGTTCAATTAAATTATACGTGCAGTTTACAAAGTAGAAGGAACCTCACAAAACCAAATAGAACATTTCTACCCTTAATTTTTTTTATAATCTAATCTAAACACACGCACCTTTTCTTTTGTATTTAGTGATATAACTGTAAGCATACAGCGTTAACCATAACCTTTAACTACAAACATGGACAGCGTGCTTGTGACGTCATCCACAAGGTTTTAAAAAAGGGTGCATCTCTACAATCGAGACATATCGAGCAACAGCTGCACCACTCTCTGAACATCAGTGTGAGTCAAAACAATCAAGATCTCGTGACGCAAGGTATAAGGTCAGGTATGTGTGAGGCTAACCCTAAATCTAAGCCTAATAAATACTAGCTGTATTTCTATACAAATACTATATCATAAAGAATTTACGAACCATTTGTGTTTTTGTGCCGGTGATGTGGAAGTGGTTTTGGTCGTGATGTGACCATTGTTACGCTGTTGTCACATGATTTAGCAATAGCTGGATTGTTTGTGCATGCACTGAAACGTTCTAGTAGCAGCTTAACAACATTGACAATTTTTACTGTATTTGGGATGTATGCGGAAAAAGGTAAATCAGAATTCATTGTTCACAAAAATCATTAACTCTCTCTCTGTCTGTCTCTATATGTTTTCTGTGTATAGTGGAACTGACATTTCATTTTGCTTTCTCTTGTCTTCTACTTGAAACTCCAGAATCAGGCTCAGGATGGACTCTCACTGGTACGACAGATTTAAAGAAATTTTTGTGGTCTCAAGAACAGAGGAGCAAAATATAAGTATAAAACGTAAAACACTAAGCTCTTTGTATGTTTAAAAAAGCAAATGTGATGTAATAGTACATATTTGTTGTACAATTTTAACAGTGTCATAACACACCAGGAAAAAATGTACCAGCCGCCACAGGTTCATGTATAAGAAGTTCATGAAAATCTGGTTTTTGGGGTTTGTGTTCTGGTCTCTCACATAGCCCTGTGCCACACAACAAATCTGCGTGATTATCAGGCTAATGATATTAAGAGAGTCACTTCTTGAAAGCTAGTTAGGGCCAGGTAAGTTAGCACATCTACTAAATCATTGTACTAAAAATTTTTACTCTATTAGCTTACAGCAATACATTTTATAATATACACAATAATCAGAGAGACTTACGGCGCATTTCCACTGTACGACATGGCACAGCTTGGCACAGTTTAGTTCAGTTCGGTCTGCTTGCTTTTCAATAGGCTTTAGTGTCGCGTTAGGGGGTATGTTGTAATAGCCATCATCAAAGTATTTTCGCGCCACCTCTTTCATGACTTAAAGAGTGCGACATTAGATCAGAAAGTGTTCGGAAAAACAACAATGGATCCCGAACGCAGCGAAAGACTGTTGGATTATGGGTGTTTTACACAGCTTTCCACAAGTTTTTGGAGAGAAATTGTGACGACTCTCTCTGTCATGCTTGCTCGACCAATCAAGAGATTGGTGCCAGTTGTAGAACTTCCTCAAAGCGAGTACCAGAAATGGTGCTGGTTCCAGGGCCATAACGCAGTGTAAAAGCTGTTAAAACCACGCTGAACTGAACTGTACCGTACTGTGTCGTGGAGTGGAAAAACGGCAATTGACAAGTAGGCCTCGCTACGAACATTAGCGCGGTAACGCAACACATCTACGGTGACGTCATGAATTTGCAGAATTTGCGCATGTGCAAATATGGAGCATACGCTGTTCAGGTGGATTCCACATGAAGGAGGTTAGGGTCTACGGGCCATTGAGTTCACGATAATTAATGCAAAAAAGGGGGTAACGACCGGGTAAGCATGACTGTGTAAGCAAGTGCATCAGGTTGGTACATGCATGATGTCTCATGTGTGTCTGCAGTGAGGACAGACTCCTAATAGATCCAAATTATAATCTTTTTAGTTTTCCACCAAATTAGATTTTACACTGTCCACACCGTTCCTTTTGCAGCTAAAGAGATTTAATAAGTCATTAGAGCTTGAACAATGACACTCTTCAGCCGGTGGTTTATCTCCACAAAAAACATAGATAGAAGACTTACCAATAAGAAGAAATACCAATGCCCGGATGTCCCGGATACACTCACACAAACACAAACATCAGAACACTGCAACAAAAATGCTCCACAATCTGGGCCTGATCTCTCCTTTCACATAACATTGCATACAAACCTGAAAACTTTCCTAGAAACATGACGTCAAATATATAAAGTGAAGATCTACATGTTGCCAGCTTTTTGAAGAGTTGATGATAAGAATAAAAAACAAATCACAATTTCAGCTTGAATAAACCATAAAATGCTTCTATTACATTTAAATTAACAGAAGTGGGCCTGCATGTGTTCAGAGCATTAGAAATAACTCTGTAAAACATAACTTTGAGTCTCAGATGAGTTTGGAATGCTTTAGGATTCTCAGAAAGAGCTGGAGGAAGCATTCCGAGAGGGAGGTGTCTGGATGTTCCTGTTTAGACTGCATCTGTGACAACCCAGCCCTGGATCAGTGACAAGATACGGATGAGATTACATCTAAACCTAACCATCGTCCAGTTCACATGTAAAGTGTTCCATAATGTTCCATCACAGTGACTCATTATAAAGGAGAGGGCCTCATTGGAACTTTGCATGGTTTCATTTTAGGATGAACCAACCCAGCAAGAATGGAACATTAGAGAAATCCTTTTGGTTCAGAACCAGTTAATGTCTTTTCAACAACTTTGGTTCAGAGGGTGTTTAATGGGATTCATCTATAGCATACACTGTACATCATAGAGTGAGCAAAACAAAACAATTCCTGATAAATTTTACTGATCTGAAATATTGAAATGGCAAATGGCTGGCAGACCTGGTTACATCCCACTGGTAAATATGTAGTGTCTAATTTAAATTATTTTCCCCACTTTAGAGTGGTTGCACAGAAAGTCGCATGTTTTCCACTTGCTTCTGTCAGTATCCACTGGGAATTCCAGTTTCCTCCCACACCCCAAAACATGCTTTATGTGAATTAAAGACTGTGATTGTGCCCCTAGTGTGAACACTGTGAACGGCTTTATGCCCAGTGTAAACCAGACAGGCACCAGCAGAACCAGGAATAAATAGGTAAAGCATCACTCATCTCTGCGTGATGTAGAGAAAGGAAAGTGTGTGTTGTGTATGCGTGCGTGTGCATGTGTGTGTGTGTGTGTGTGTGTGTCACGGGCCCTTTAAAGCACAGACCAGCAGTGAGAATAACTTGGGGAGACGCTGTCATTCTGGATTACATCTGATTATTTAGTTCACAGCTCTGGGCAAGATTGCTCTGGATGTGACATCTCCTGTCTCCGTGTGTTCTTACACACCCCTTCAGAAAAGACCAGTCGGGGAGTTTTTGGAGCTAGTTGTGTGTCTTACTGACTACAAAATTGTTAGCTTACTAGGTTTGAATACTCCATTTGATAGTGCTTTAAAATCCAGGTTTTAAAAAAACGTTATAAACAAAGAATCTTGTCATGAAAGAGATGATCCTCACTTTTCAAACGATGAACAAATGCGGTAAACGAATAAAAGAGAAATCTGCTACTGAATAAATGTAGTACCAATCCTATACTTCCTTGATGGTAGTATACACCTGCAGTTCTCCACCACGCTTCACTGTCGCCTGTAGACACTCAATATTGTTTCGCTTTCCAGCCATTCAACAAACAAATAGCCTTCAGTTACAGAAAAATCAGTCCAGAGCACCCGTTGCCGTTTTTCTACACAGTTTTTGCATATTTGAGTCACTTGGCTTTGTTCTCAAACAACAGTCTTGTCTTTTTTTGGTGTAATTTTTCCACAAAACACTTCTAATCAGACTTTTCCAGGCAGATAGATGGATGTACATGGGACCCACTTGTTTCTACCAGTTTTGCTCTGATTGCATCTTATGATTTCCAAGGATAAAGGCCTTACACCCACTGCAAGTATTCTTGCCGGACCAAGAAACTTATCTTGGTAGAAGAGATTGGATAATCCTCACCCAATTAAAGCCTCCTACACAGCAGTTTCTGTTTCAGTTTATGACTGGGTTTTAACCGACATGAAAGTGATAAGGATATACCTCACTATAATCCTACAAAACCTTTCTACAACATTTTCCAAAACCATTTTCGCACCTCCTAACCTTGTAAAGAAAAACCCCTGTCTATCTGTCCCCCTGTCCATTTGCACTTTAATGAGTGGAATAAATATTCCATTACACAATAAACTCTTCACAAAATATAACTTAACACTTAATACTGGCATCTCTCTTGGTCTTGCTCTTGAGGTCAGATATTTCTTGCAGATACCAGGTCTGCCACACAAGGGATGTGGTGCAGTTTGTCTGTTCCCAAAGGTATAAAAACTCTCACATGTCATGTGATGTTAACAGTGATTCCATGTTTTGTGTGGGCGATCATGTGATGTCATGGTATGATGATGTTTCACTGCACTTGTACTTTTCTTTCCAAATCTCCATAATCGAGAGAAATTGACCTGAGCGGAGACTATAGTTCTATTGCCAAACAATGACTTAAAACGTAACACTTACATTGTGATAATTTATAGTAGCTCAATGCATATATACGTACACAATATTATCATAATTTCCAAACTCTTGGATTAAATTATGGGTCACATTTTAGGATATAAGAGCTTTTAGGTATATGTGGAGTAACCAGTGTGTCTCTGAGAAACTAATCAACGCAGTACTCGGTTACGCCGCACTATATGTGGATGGACAGCGAGTCAAAGACAGGGTTTTTCCTGTAAAAACATTTGTAATTAACAATGGGATGTGCCAATCGCAGTTGACGTTTTAAAGGAAGTAGGAATAAGGCGACCAACTTATTGTTAAAATTCAATCGTGTTGGTTTCAAAAATTTTGATATTTTAGTTTTTTTTTAAACCAAATATTACATGCATTATTTCGGGCACAGAAAGTGCTTGGAACAGTTAATAAGGCTTAAGAGAGATTCCCCTGGTTTTTTTTTAAATTTTCACATCTGACCTTGTCTTTGTTGTTTTTTGGGGGGATTTGAGTTTGCCAGTGGTGTCAGAAAATTGGACTTTAAAAGCTGAATTACATTAAAATAGCAAAACCTACATCTCTAGTCATGAGAAATGATGCTGGTTTTTAAAACCAGACCAATTATCATTAAACGAATGGATTTTCCTTTTATTTGACATCAAGATTTGGAGATAACTGTGCATGAAAACATGTTTCTTGTCCTTTCTGTCTTGTGTGTTGTTTCTCCCTTTATCAGGTTCACGTCCTTGGCATTGTGACCTCCTCTCTTTGTGAGACTATTATTCAGCAAACTTTGGAGAATCACACTGTAGTACTTACCACACGGCTCTCCATCACATGCAATCCTGTTGTGAGGCTTTTTTTAGCCATACAGAAATAAATCCATACCAAAATATTTTAATATATGCATGTAGCTGTATTTTTTTAAGCCTGCCAATGCTCTTAGTTTTTGTGGTCGCTGGAGACACGCTCAACTCTACTCAAGCACTTGGAAAAAAGCTGCTACTGCTTGCTTTAGTTATTAATTCTTGTTTTTTTTTTTGAGACGCTTCTCCAAATGATTTCAGCACAATATTTGTTCACACCCTGCGGCAGTGTGACAGAAAGTGGATGCCATTTTCAATCTACGGCCTCCTGCCCACCATTAAACACATCCATACCAGTCAATGTGGGTCAAGTTGTTATGCCCCAAGGCCACCATGGCAAAGTGGATCAAACCACTAACCCTTTAGTTATATGACGACCAACTCCACCACTACGTCACTTTCCGCCTTCAGGACATCCATCTAGTTTCTAAAATATAGCTTAATCTTAAAATGAGAGAAACCTGCTTAAAAATGAATAGATTATCATTTAAAAAAATGAGCAAATCAATCTAATGGAAGATAGATCAGTTTCTTTCCTTGCTTGGTTTTTTTGTAAATGTCGAAAAAAAAATTACTTTCATAGAACGATGCACTTTTACAGACAATTGAAAATATTTACCTAGAAATATACTTTTTTCATAGATTTACTGCTTCACTATGTGGCGTATCACATGGATACAACAATTTAGTTTCATGCCCTGTGGTGTATGCACATTGGTGCGCACTTGGACTGGTGTCCTTATTTTAGTCAAGAGATATTAAACATCACAGATAAATGCGAGCGTCTGAGTGCCCAGGATTTTACACTTTAAATCACTTGCCCCGGAGGACACAGATAGTACAGACAATGTTACACTTAATCAAAATTCATGAGCTGATAACAGATATAATGCATTAACCTGACCCACTTTTCAGAGCGACTTTGATCATTTGATCAAATTCTTGTTTTAAGACAGAAGCCTGCTCTGGTAAAATCATGCATGCAGCTCCCCGATGTAGCTCCTATGCTGAAAACAGAATCCGAATAACAAGACGAGACAACAAACGCTCAAAATCAGGACAGAGACGCAGTGCACCACTGAGATTTTATTCATAGAGTGAGAACATAAAACAATGAAAGAAACAGAGCGGATTAGACAAGGCCTGTGTTGTGTTGCAGTATCAGGAGATTTTCTCAGATACGCTTTGATGTGCGTGGAGAGACTCGATCTCGCATACGTCAAGTAAAAAGTTAACACAGGCACCCCATGCACACACAGCTGTCAGGGAGGACGCTGCCTTCTCCAGCAAGTGCCATTTTAGGCTCATTTCAGACTGCAGTGAACACACACAGTATATAATTTGAGAGACAAAACAGCCAAATGAGATGAACGTCTAAATGATTACACATTCATCCTGCATTTCCTTCTATCCGCTCGCAAAGATACACACAACCACCAATTAGATGCAAGAGGAAGCAGTCAGCACGGCTGCTTCTATTTGCGTCTTCCTTGAAGAGCTCCAGATCCTTGAGGAAGAAAGCCGGAGAAGAAAGCAAAAGGAGTTCTGGCAGAGATTGTGATGAGCGTTGGCATGACGGGCTGGAATCTGGGCCACAGTTACATTCATTGTTCAGAGAGCTGTTACAAAATTAAACCCACCGACAGCAATGAATGTTGATTATGACCTTTGGGGAAATTAAGTCATCCCTGGAGGATGGTGTGGCTTAACATGGCTGAAGTTGTAGGGGCGTGGTCTCAGGGCACAGTCAACGGTCGATGGTTTTTCAATGTTACAAACTCACCGACAGCGTTGAATGTTCAGCGAGACTAGCAAAAGAGGAGCAAAGACCAAGTCTTCCAGGATCTTCCACAAAAGCACCTGATGGAAAATAAAACAGTAAATTTAGCAAAGGGGGCCTAACAAAACAAAATCGACACACTTGTACATGTAAGATTTTTTCTTCGAGTAAACTAATTAGAATGTACACTTGTCAATATTTTTAACCGTGCGAACCAAAATGTACATTTTAAGATGAGCATGGTCTTGTTACTAGCAAATGTACATAAAGTAGAGCTAGGCAGATTTATCAAAAAATGTTATCTTGATTTGCTTTACATCCAAAAAATTCTTCTGAAATTTTAAATCGATTTTTAGGGGTTTAAACACGAATAAAGAAATTCTTTAGCAAAATAAAGTGTATGATGTAAACACCCGTTTTGAGGTGAATATAAACAAAGGGCAGATTACTAATATGGTTGCACTATAAAAGCAGTAAAAATAGACTTATAATGTATGAAACACTGTAATTACACCAAACGATGCTATGTAGAACTTTTCTTGAAATTGAAAATGACACTAGAGGCCTTCTTGTGGCTTGTTTATTAGCTCATTTTTACACAACTGAAGAAGACAAGCTCTTAAAAACTAATTATTCAATTTTACGGAGCAGAAAATCAAATTGATTATCAAGTTTTTCAGGAAACCTAAACAAATTCCTTTCAAGTGACTCAAGGGCTCCGGGAAAACAGCTTCTGATTGTTTCAGCACTTCTGATTGTCGCAGTCAACAGTTGTTTCAGTTTGTTGGCATAGTCACCGACGTGGGTGGAATTAAAAAATCTAATTCTACACTGAAAAAAGTATTTTTTTTGTGTTCCATCGACTTGCTTACTTCAGAAGATAAAGCTTTTTTATTTTCCCTTCAGGGCACAAGTTGTTTTCTCTAAAAATTAGAACCTAAATGCAGAACTTTTTCATAGGGTAGTTCCTTGTCGGGGCGGCACTAGTGCTGGGCGATATGGAAAAATTATATATCACGATATGGATTATTTTATATCACGATAACGATATATATCACGATATGCCACAATAAAGTACATTTTCCGTTATTCTCTGAAAAGTTTGACAAAAATATCATTGCATACTTCTTTTTGCAACTTTATTTTGAAGTGACATTTAACTGAACAGATGTGGTGGAGGTAGAGCTACAGTAGCCTTCACATTTTTTTAACCACATCATAGTTATTTAAATAGTATTATCAAAATAAACTATTTAAAAAAATTAAATAATGGACCACACTGCAAGCATCCTTCTCTACTTGGGCCCGGCATGCGTTATATAAGCGAGGCAACTCGACATTACTGAAGTGCTTACGACTGGGCATAACGTACCTCGGGTCAAGCACTTTGACGAGGTCTCGGAAGCTACCCTTCTCAACTGCATACACGGGGATCATGCCTTTACAACAGTAATGCAAGATGGCACATGTGATTTCTTTATGGCGCTGGGACTTTTTCATACGTGTGCATTTTATGAAAGACTCTTTAATTTTAGGCTGGCTATATTTTTTCTCGCCACTTGCCCGGGCTGTTTCACAACTTTCTTTACGTCGCATTTCTTCGATTCTCCAGTATTCTTTTTCGTGAACCTTCTTCAAGTGGTAAAAGAGGTTTGTTGTGTTCGCGTCGGGCGCGGAAACAGTTTTTTGGCAGAGTTTGCAGATGACTGTCTTCTGCTCTGTGTCGGAGCTCTTGAAGCCAAAATGCAACCAAATCACTGACGTACCCCCACGTTTCGGTAAAAGTACTTCTTGGGCTGCTGCCTGCGTAGCAGTTTCAATTTGTTGCGACTCCGGGCCTTCATCTTCAACCTCTTGCGTATCCATCTTTAAGCACTCACGAGTTAACTAGCGTAAAGCATGTCGCAACAACGTAAAGCGTCACGTCGCAAAATCACAAGACGGAGTTTCTTTGCGAAAAAGTTCATTTTTATTCTTGATTATCACTTATATAAAGGGTAGATTATGCATTGCATAGCCACAAGACATTATCATACATTTGTTATAGCCTATTTAATGCAATATTTTCTTTAGTAATTGATAAAATTAGGTTAGAAACGATAGAAGAGAAATAGGACGATAGACACTTTTCTATCGTCCCCACGATATATATATATCGTCATATTGCCCAGCACTAGGCGGCACTGTGGCCTTCTAGTTAGGAGGTTGCAGGTTTGAGGCTCGCCGGTGACCTTCCTGAAAGGAGTTTGCATGTTCCCCCCGTGCTTGCGTGGGTTTCCTTCGGGTACTCCGGTTTCCCCCACAATCCCAAAAACATGCGGTGAGATTAATTGAATAATCTTAATTCTCGTTAGATATAAATGTATGAATTAATGTTGCTGTGCGATGGACTTGCGACCTGTGCAGGGTGTGCCCCCGCCTCTCGCATAATTTGCGCTGAAGATAGGCACTGGTAGACCCCCATGACCCCCAAACAGAATGAGCAGGGAGGAGATCGTAATAGGAATAGAATGACTTGAAACAGACAAACAAAAGGATTTAAACAGAGCCATCCTTTTGTAAAACCCTTAAATCCTGATTCCAGACAAAAGAATTAATATGGAGGAGCTTCCCACACAAAACCACGAACAGTGGGCAACATGCTCTGGAACTCAATAACATCCTTTCATGATGAAACAGTAAATTAAAACGTGAAAGCACATCATTGCTGAGAGCATTTCTGAAATGACATTTCAGATTACCTCAGGATTTTCAGCAACTGAAACAAACTGTTGACATTTTCCTTCAGACAAAAGGCCATGATCTGATTTTCTCTGAAACCCAAACTCTTCACTCAAATTGCTCTTGCGTTTCCAACACAAAGCTTGATGAATTCACACACTCCGCAGCACCTCTTCAGACCACCATGGGGGGTGACAGGGTTTCCTATGGCAACAGCAGGATGAGGGAGGGATGTGATAATCCAGGGGGGATTGTGGGTAGAGTGGATATGTGTGAGAATGAGGGGGTCCCCTGTGAATCCAGACCCTCAGCACTGCATTAGCATGAGACTGAACATAGACTTTACTCTGTCCAAATCAAACAGTTTGAGGGATGCTCTAGTTAATCAAAGATCATAAAATCACAGTTGTTCACTTCAAGGATGTATCCTTGATAAGCTTCCTTCACGGTTCGTATATCCATATTTAATGCAAGACTCCATTAAAGGAGTCCATACAAGATTTATCACTCTGGCTCTTCATAAAGATGCTTGCCTTTGCTGGTCTTTGACGACGCCATTCAATAAAGTGCTTAAAAGTTTGATGTGACTAGTCCCAGTTGTACCATGCCAATGTGAATGGAGAACTTGCACCAGCAGAGCCTGTGACTCTTGCAATGACTAAAAGAAAATGGATAGCTGAAAGTATCGCACAATTTTTATACACGCAATTAAACATTAAGTTACATAAATATTATTATTATTATTATAAACTGTATAATTTGCTTAAAGATTTTTAGTATAATTGTTTAAGTACTGTATTGTATTTTCACAATACCTTTGATATGTTTATCAAAGGGTTATGAACTGAGAAACCAAATATTTGTTGAGCTTTTAAAATCGAAATGTATCAGCTCATATTGAAGCCATCTCTGGAAATGTAGAGTGACACAGACACGATTGTTTGTCAAAATGGTATTGCCATGCAGCAACTTGCTTCTAAAAATGAACTGAGGATTATCAGGAGATGCTCAGTGCAGATGTGTGCTCTAAAAGCCTTTCACTAAATCCTGTTTTAATGAAAGAGCGGATAACATTCATTTTAAACTGTGTTTAAATCAGACTTTTAAAGAACAGCCGTTTTCCATCTTTTTTTCATTGAAGTTTGTCAGAGGGTAAACAGTGCCAATATTGGATGTGGCAGAAAGCATGCATTCACCTCTGTAATAACTTTGTTTTAGAGACCTATTACAGAACACAACTGTCTTTTTGAACATTCAGGACTAGTATCAGAAGCAAATATATTCAGTTTTTCTTCTTTGAGAAACCAAAAATCTGTTTGTATTTTAAGAACATTTTAATTTATGATTCAAAATATTTTACACATACGTTGTAGTTTAATGAACATACAAAAATTGCAGACCTCCTCAATCCTATCATTCCTACTGAGGTAAAAAATATATAAAAAATATATTTACTTAAAAACCATGTGTTTAATGTTAAAAAATTTGACAATGAAAAAAATCTTGAAATCTTTTTCCCCTTAAATATTGTGATTAAAACATATAAAAATAAAGTTATTTTATTACACACACATTCCGACCAAGTTAATTTCTAAATCTTCTACCCGTCTCTTGACATTGCAGATTTCCTGTAAAAATCAATAGGTTTAAAAAAGTCATGAAATTGAAAATAGCTCAACTTTCAAAATGAATATATTATTTTATAAAACCAAATTTGGAAACATTCCTAGAAACAAGACATGTTTGACTTTTGATGTCACTTAAATTTCATTCATTTATTTCCTTTTGAGGTCACGGGGGTCTGCCGGTGTCTATCTCAAGTGCAGAGGCGAGGCAGGGGTAGAGGCGAAAGGCTGCGGTACACCCTGGACAGGTCGCCAGTCCATCACAGGGCGACATTCACACACACATTCACACCTAAGGGGAATTAAATTTAGGAAACTGAGTTCATTCTGAGTTCAAAGTCACTCAAACCCCAGCAGATGGTCCACTTCAACCCCAAAACATAGTATTTTTAAATCCTTAAAAATTAAAAAGATAGTAGATGAAAAATGTTCCAACCTCATAAAGAAAATGTGAGAGAAAAAGAAACTGCATTTTCAATCTCAACACTCAGACCCTAATGCATGTGAGAATGTTCTTATGTGGCCCTTTTACTGTCAGAGTCTCCTTGTGTTTTTTGGGGGAAAGTGGGGGAGAATTCAGCTCTTAAAATACCCCGCATGGCGCTGTGGTGGGGCAACTTGTCCATCAACACTGATTTCCTGTTGAGATTTATCCACAACCACCTGTGCCTTATAACCTATAGAACATTCGTATTGCTAAATCATGAGTGATGACCGGCCAATCAGAACAAAGGATTCGGTTTGGAATGGGTTTATCCCTGTTTCTCAGAGTTTTTGTATGTTAGCTTCAGCTCGATTGAAGCCGCAAAGGTTTTTGGAAGAGATGCACCGCTGGACAGTGACGGAACGTCTGATGCTCTGATGAGATAAAAGACAAACTACCCCCAGTTACTACGGTGATAAGATCTCAGTGCAGTGGGTGCATGAGGTTCAGTTTCTCTGCTGAGTCTGAAAATGTACAATGGAAACTCAAGTAAAAAGAAAAATATTTGAGTCATATTTTATCTTGTGCTAAGCCACAGTTGTAGAGAAACAAACAAAAAAGAGAAAGAAAACTGCCACAAGCACCACTAAACCTGAAATGATAGTAACCTTGTGAGAAACCAGTATTTCAGAAGGATAGAAATGATCACAGCCAGAGGGAAATAAAAAAAAGCCTTAAACAGGTCCAATTTATCAATGAATATCCAACATCTGACTAATTAAGGGTCAGACAGTGGCGCAGCTGCATGAGCTTCCGTGGTTGTTGAGAGCTGATGGAGAGTTCTGAGATTTTAAGCCATGGATCAGGACACTAACATATATCACAAATGTTTTGAACAAAATATTTCTTAGCCATTTTACGACTGGAGAACCAAAGGTGCTTAAAACCCTATTGTAATTGCTCAGTGGATTATTTATTTGCAGCTTTTGGTGCATTTTTCCGGGTTAAATGTAGGTAAAAGGTTACCAATTAAATTAAAGATTATTACTTAAACACTTTCGGGAACTTATATGGACGTCTACACCCACATTACGTATCCTCTTAACCCTCGACTTAATATACAGGTCCAATCCTTTTTCTGCTTTACCTTGCCTTTAACCCTTTCTCCACATCGGAGGATCCAAGCAGGCAGCTAGCCAGTAGGTTCGTACCCACCACACACTCTCTCGAAATATACAGGTCCAGATGACGAACTCCTGAAAGCTCTTTCAATGTATAAACTGATATAAAACTGAATTTAAGAAGAGAAGCAGGATCTTGTTTGCATCTACCTTTCATCATTTGTGAGCCGGATATACCCTGCAGCCCTGAAAATATTTGGATGTGTTCATTGTACATGCAATTATTTAATGCTTTTTCAATTTTCTGATTAACTGATACATTTTTGTATTGATAATTTTGTATTGGTTATTTGCTGCCCTTCTCTAAATATTGAAAAGCATAATTCAGAGTCTCTCTCTTGCCCCTAAGGGGGCTCTATAACCACAGGTGTGTCAGTGAGACAGTAAAACCTGTCTTGTTGTGATATTTCAGGCATTTAACCTCAAGCAAAACAGTTCAAGTGCTCAGGCAGCTCCAGTTCATTCATTCCGAAGCTTGTTTCAGTCTGAAGCACAAAAAGGTGAACCCCAGGTTAACCTTTGACCCCTAAACCTTTAGGAATGCAGCTGGGTGCATTGTTCCAATATCGCTCAAAGGAAAGAAAGCATATACGCCTGCATTAGCGTGTGTTTCAACAACAGGCATTCAGAGTGCTCTCAGGCTTTGAGTGAAAGTTCAGCTCTGCAATCAGCCCCCAGGCTTTCTCTGGGGTCACCTACGGTAGACCTGAACTCAAAGACCGTCTGGGACACACAAACACACCCAAATCCTGACTTACACGCACACAGCTGCTTTCTACACCACAGACAAAAGGATGTTTGTCAGACATGGTTGTGCACAATGTTTCCTTTTGTAAAATTCAGTGGCTGGACGACCCACAAGGCATTAAATCTCTGGTAAATCAGCGTTCAGAGAATCCACTTCCTGTTAATCACCACTGAGTTCTTTTAAACCCCGCAGAGAGAGACTGAGAGGTGAAGACGACAAAACTGAGAAAGGAACTAGCACATTGGCAAATAAAGGGCCTTTATAGCCTATATATATAAGCTCCCGAAAAAAAAGAAAAAAAAAAACTAAATTTTAAGAATCTGCATAAAATTTACCACCTCCACCCACTTTGTTTAGACTAGTTGTAAGCCTTTTCTGCATAAGCACAAACATGTTTCTTACAAAACATTTATGGAGATACTCTGTGGAATTACTGGTTTGCTCATTTGCTGAACACTCAGCTAGTTGAATATTCTTTCATGGAAAACATTCTTATTTAGTCAAGATAAATTGTGACTATTCTTCCAATCTTTTGTTATATTTCTCCTTTATTTTGGACAAATCATTAAATAAGCAGTATGTAAAAATGTAATCCAACTAATCCACCATATATTTCTAAAATTAGAAACAAAAGGATATTTTTCGAAATCCAGGAAGAATTTAAAGAGCGGCAGGTAAAAAAACAGCTTTGTTTGGAATGTGTTCAACGCACAGCATATAAATGTGGGTCAAAAAAGTTGAGGAAGAGATAAATAGACTTGATAAATGAAAGTGTTCACTCCAACTCATGCCAACACTATTAGTTTGAGACACCGTTAGCATCCCATAGGAATACGGTTAGTTTAGGATTAACTTAAGATGTAATTGAGACCACTATTATTTCACTTTTAGAATAGAGTGGACCATTTACATAGAAGAGTGGAGAACAAGTTGAAAAATATGACCATGGATGTTGCTTATTTGTTTGAAATAAAAAAAATTGTAAACCCTGAAACTTGAAAACTGTATTGGAAAACATATTGGTTTTTATCCATTAGGTAACTTTGTAATGATAAACCTCTTCACCTATGATGGTCCAACCTATGAAGTCTACCTGGCAAAATCCAGTAGCAGGGGGGAAGGAGGGTTTTTTGTGGTACCAGTTACATATGTTACCTTTAAGAATGATTAGAACTGTGTGTTTATTTATAGTCGTTGCAACGATCAAATATCATTACAAGTTTGAAAGAGCCTTATATTAACTGTCACTTTTGATTTAGCAGAAGTAGATTTGAGAGTTTAAGACTAAATGTATAACAAATATTACTTGAAAGCCCCCAAAGACCTGATGAAAATGTTATATTTTCATGTCCTAAACACATTTATTTCATATTTTCATATATTCTACTTAATAACATTTATTAAAAGAAACAAAACAAAAACATCTATAAAACTTACCCAAACCATGCTGTAAATAGTCAACAACATTCTTAATACAAATCAGCACCCTTGCCACGAAGCTATCCACCCAAACAATAATAAAAGCCTTCTTCCCGCCACAGTAAAATTCTGCCCCTTCATTTCAGAACCTCATAGGAGTGTGGGGATCCCAGAGTACAGTGAGACTGTTTATGGCATGGATCACAGCAGACAGACATAAAGCTTTCAGCTGGCCTCCCTCACCCAAAGGCAACTACATTAAAAGAGCATAAATCTGTGGGAGTGAGCGCGCAAGAATGTGTGTAAGCGTATAAATGAAAACAAACCCAGGTCAGTCACCTGCAGATTGTGTCATGGCTCTGTTGAGACCCAATTATAGCACACTATTCTATGGGTGTAACAGATGTTTAGGCAAGTCCTCAGACACACTACTCTCTTATTACCAGAAATCAGGCTGTAGTGTGACTTCCCAATCTTTTTTATATTTTTATATTTATCCTTTTCATATAATTGGGAATACAGCAGGTCTGCACACTTCACTCATTCTATTCAGCCTATTCTATTCTAACACTGTTGACCAAAGCTTAGCATTCACCCCTGAATCCAATCAGATCAGTGGAATTTCAGTGAAAAACTATCAATGGGTTTTCTGATTTATACTATATGTTGAAATACCAGTCAGAAATGAAACGATAATGGTTGCTAAGCTGATATTGTTAGGAACTATACCACTTTCCAGAACTTTGAATCTCCAATCTGGTGGTTTTATTGCTGTGCTCATTCCCATTAATGCTATCGGATCTGAAGTGACCTTCATGTACAGAAGAGGACTCTACTAATGACTCTAGTAAACAATGATGCTCCAAGAATTTATGTTGTTGAAGCCCATTTCTAATTGGAGCGTCTCTCATCTCCCTTGACTCACACTGAACTGCATTGGCTGCCACTTCCTCTTCCTGCTTCCACCTGAGAAGTGTGAACTCAAACACCTTTCAATAAAAAAAAATCATATACAGTATATGTGACTTGCCTGTCCAGACTGAAAAGAAACCAGCAAAAAAACAAACAAACAGATATATATTTGATTTAGGACCTAAATGGTCATAAAAATGATCATAAATATATCCAGCAGGATATTAAAGGCAATTAAATTCCATGTTTGGTTTTCACTGCTTTTTAAAAGAAAAATGACTTGACCATGGACAAACGATGAGGTGCAGCTCTTCTTTCTTTGATCGCAGAAGATGGTTTCCAATGAGAGCTCGATGGTTCTACAACTACCTTTCTTCAGTTATCCCCTTTATAAAGTCATCCCCTTTATAAACAAAAAGTATTTTTGCTTACCGTACTCAGAGACTACATATTTCTTGCTGAGGAATCAGTTAACTTTTTTGAACAGCCTTATAAAAGGCTTATAATATTGTACTTTTCGTAAAAACTAAATATTTTTGTAAAGTGTAAGTCCTAATGTTGTGGCCCTCAACGAAGAGAACAAATGAAAAATGTAATTCATGTAAATCCAGTGTATAAAAAGTACTCCCAAGATTAAATTCAATAAATTTTCAAGACTTTTCAAACACCAAATCATTGATAATAAGACCTTAATGTAATTGTTCTAAAAAGTATTAAATGTTCCTTTTATGCTTTAATGGTACAAACTGCAACTAAAAACATTATAAACTCCAAAATGTCTGTCAGTAAAGTTTCTAAAAATGTACAGATAATTGAGAGTAAAATACAAAATGATATTTTATGGTAGAATTTCACAACAATTACAGTTTTGTTTGGCTGTGTATTTCTATAGATACCATATTGATTAATTTTTACAAAGTAATTTTGACTAAAATTCAAAAACAGCACACCCATCTACAAACAGATTTTAGCTGTAACATTATCTAATAAAATTTACAAATACAGACCTTTTTTTAAATAAGACACATGTATCTTATCTTATTGTCTTTACATTTTGACAACTTCTCTATTAAAGTAATACCTCATAAAATTGAAATACTTTTTAGGCACTTTTTTTTAATCAAAATTGATTACATTTTTAATATTTTCTATAATTTTGCGGACACCCTGTAATCACAAATATATGTATTGAAGCATTGTCTATATGTTTGGAAAGACTCACTGAAAGAAATGAATCAAATGATACTGTTTTAATCTCTCCCTGTCCTCTCGTTTTTATTCACAGCTTATTAGTGGCAACTGCACCAACGGCATTTACTAAAGAAAGCCCTTATAGAGTGAAAGTCAATGCAGGGTGTATGGAGCCCTTATACAGCCGAATTTTACTTGAAACGCCCAAGTGCAATAAATCCTTAACATGAAGGGTCATAACCCAAATCCCAAACAACAATTAGCATAAAACACATCAAAAGCATTTCAGTTTTTGGCAAGTCAGTTTCTCGACTGTTTTTCTTGTTCAACACTGTAGTATTTCATCCTCACAGCACTTACTTGGAGGTCCGATGAGGACAAGAAGTGCGTGTGTATGTTGGAGTTCTTGAAGCCAGAGAGTTTATTTCTGTTTCAGCACCGCGACACATTTTTTGCCAGCTCAGCGAAACCTCTGGAGCTTTAGAACAGAGTGTGGGTGAGGGCGAGTGCAAAGCCACAGTCCAACCCTCCACAGATGCTCCTGTCCTGCACCAACGCTGAAAAAAACACACATAGAAATCATACATTTACATGAGCACTCGCACACTTCCAGGCCCTAGAGCAGCTTGAACACAGTAAAAAAGAAAATCATATGGCATCACCGCCCCACAATGTGGTCATAAAAGAGAAAAGTGCAGCGCTACAGTATGGCTGGAGGAAACAAAGGGTCGGGGACAGACCGTCGGGCACCAGAGCCACATGCACAAAAGATGAAGCCCTGGATTACAGAGCACTGCACAAAAACCATACGACTGACACAAGACAGTCTGGCCTCAAAGACCTTGTAAATCATACCGGCTGGGTGAAATTCAACAATGCTTTTTCAACTCATTTTTATGGTCAGACTCAAATATCCTGTAAAATGTTCAGCACTCTGTTAGCTAGCTAATGATTCAATAATAAAAGTTGTTAATTAAATAATGAGTAGTTACTGCACATGCACTGACTTCACGAATGTTAGCACTGCCACCTAATGGACTGATAATATACATTCTAACACCTAACTCAAACTAGAACTGGATGTACATAGATTTACAATCTTGGATAAAACTTTAAAATCACATGCTAGTATCAATGATAGTAAATTTTGATTTGCAAAAGCTTGAATTCAATATAATTTTGCCTTTTTTAGAAAGATTAAAAAGAACAGGAAGTGAATACTTGGGTAGTGTCATGCTGGATAACCCACTGAAGCAGACTTCATGACTTACAAGTCTTTTAATTTTCATGAAACATGTCCTGGATATAATACTTTTTCTACAGAAAAATTCTGTTTATATTTATATCAAGGATTCAAGGAGCTTTATTGTCATACCATGTGACATTTATGTTTTTGGTGCCAAATTAGGATTATACCTACACATGGGACATATTTACCACTAGAAGTCACATTTCCAAAATAAACAGCGAGCAGAGGGACCAAAAAGACAACATCCATTGACCGGCATCAAGGAAGTAGCATGATACTAGCTGTGATTTCATTGACTTAAAACTCAAAATGCACTCATTTTGTTTCTAACAATTTTAGGGCATATTTGCTTCAGATCTATATAATTCAAGTGGATTTAGGATATAAAAAAACATTCAGAACCTATATTTTACTGGTTACATGCATCAAATACATTTTCATGTTGAAAACAGTGGCAGGACACAACTAATTTCCAGATGAAAAGTTCCAATGGACATGCAATGCCTACAACAAATGATAAAACTCACACACTGGTCGAACAATCACATGTCTCGTTGACAGGAAGTGCAGAACTGCAGAGATGTATGTGGCAACACAAAGAGCTTTAATCTTTGTCACAAAGGAAGGAAATGTGGGTGTGATTTACAAGCCAGCACTACCACACGAGGATTCACTGAATCACAGAGGAGACCCTCAAGTTTAACACTAAACACGTTATTTCCTCTGCTTCTGTTCTTTTCTCTTCACCTCAGTTCTCTCTTCTCAACGCCTCTGCAGGAAATAGACACTGGGGTATATTTTTAAATCAGACAAAAGGAATGCATACCATTTCCTGTTCAAGCCCTCTCCATATGGTCATATGAAGAAATACATGGGTCTAAAGGGTTCTTACGATGCAAGAGCTAAACGAAAATAACCAGATGACAAAACTCAAACAATTAGGAGATTTCCACTTAAGCACCAGATATCTAAATTAAAATATTTGGAGAGGACGTGTATGAAAATCTAATTATTTCATTTCAGTAGTTAAACTTGGAAGCTGGAGATCTGGTCTTTGATAGCAAAATTTAAGCTCAAAAGTTATCTTTTTTTATGAAATGATGGAAATACTTTCAAAGCTTTCGAACAAACCTTTTAAAATATTTAGGGGGGTATAAATAGGGGGTGTTTTTTCAAAGTATTGACATCGGTAGATTTCATGCTTCTTGTGGTTTGGGAATAACATTTTTTTTCTTGTAGTTGTGGCATTTAAAGGCAGAACTTGATAGGACAGTGAGGAGAGACGGGAAATTAGGTGGAGAGAGAGTGGAAGCCGGAATGGGCAAACAACATCGAGCTTGGGATTCAAACGCATGTTGCCCTGCACTGGCCACAATGCAGGACTGGTGATAACACTCTTAATGCAATTTCATTCAAAATTCATTCAATCATTTTCAAACCCGCTTATTCCCTTTCGGGTGCCTATCTCCAGCACACATTGGGCACACAGGTTGGCAGTCCATCGCAGGGCAACATTCACACCTAAGGGGAATTCAATTACTCAATAAACCTAGCTGCATGTTTTAGGATTGTGGGGGAAACCGGGGTACCTGGAGAAAACCCACACAAGCACAGGGAGAACATGCAAACTCCATCCAGGAAGGTCACCGGCGAGCCTCGAATCGACAACCTTCTAACTGGAAGGCCACAGTGCTACCCACAGCGCCACCGTGCCGCCCTTCCTTCAAAATTTATCAGTAAATTTTTAGATTTTTAATCATAATCTCTTTATTTTTTTATTTAGTTGGGGGTGCAATGTTTGACTTAGAAAATCACTCAGAAAATTGAATGTCTATTCAATATGTCTATTTGATGTCAAGGAGATTCCCACTGAGTTTGGGATGTTGGGCAAATTCGAAATCTGATAAACATCCTGTGTGATAAATATTAGCAAATGTTTTCACATTTCTTATTTTAGAATTGTAAAAATCCTGGTCCTTCCACACTTCTCGTATTGAAATGGCACTCATTCACCAATACTGTTGCTCCAGGAAGCGAAAAGATGTGTTGATCTCTCAGTTTAGCAGGGGGTGTAACTTTATATAGCGTCATCTATATTTCTGTTTGCTTTCAAATCTGTCTTTTTCATCACTCATTGAGAATAAAGTGCACAGTAAAATCCTAAGAGTTAAATTAACTCTACTCAGAGTGTATTTGGTCCCACTCTATATAGAGTTAAACCAACTCTGAAGGAGAGTTATTTAAATAAGTCTATTTGAACTAAACAGTCTATTTTTGTCTGTTTTTACTCTTTCTGGAGTGGACTTGGTCCCTCTCTGAATAGTTAATATTTAGTTTGCAATTTCTATGCAGATTTGGAAAAACATGAAGAAAATAGATTATTAAATTACTCTTTCTCAGAGTCGGTTTAACTCTATATAGAGTGGGACCAAATATACTCCGAGTAGAGTTAATTAAACTCTTAGGATTTTACTGTGACTTACTGTGGATTATTGAAAATCCCATTTAATGTGGCATGTAACGCGATTTTAAGTTCGCCCATGTAGTACTCAATGTAGTTGTTGTTACAATGGAGTTGTTTAAACGAATCAGTGTTCAAATGAATCTTAAAGCGTTTCATGATGATGTATCTACGACAAGACCCAGACTTGTGCTGTGTAATGCCTAGCATGTACTGCACACAGTAATCCAATCACATCAAACTGGGTCTAACTATTACTTGCAGCAGATTAACATCACGTAAAGGAGAGGTTTGGGAAAAACGAATTACTGGATGAATCAATGTAGAGTCATTTCGAAAATTCATGTAAAAAATCAGTGTATATTATAAGACAATGGCACTGCTTTTTCACCTTACATGAAGGTCTGCCTTCTCACTTATTTCATGTGACAGCCACTTTAAGGACAAAAGAGAGGCTACGGTGGAGAAAAAAAAATAGAAATAGTATGGAAAATGTGTCCTACTGTTGTGTAGGTCCTTACTGGTCATTTTCTGACAAATAAAGTAGTATATTTAACATTAATTTATATACTTGTGATGTAGCCTTCAATATAGCAGCCTGTAAAATTCAATGTTAATTTTCAGCCAACATAAATGTTTACATTTCGCATTTGAACTCCTTTGTTTTCGCCATTGAAGTAAAACATATGCAAAACACTTACAGAAAGAAAGATTCGCAACTTTGCAACAAAGTCTAATCCATTATGCACAACAAACATTAACATAAAAACGAGATTAAATGAACAAAAGAAGTTTCTATCTGACACTATCAAAATGAATTAAGCTCTCAAATGGACTCTGAACTCATTTTTCTCACAGAGAGGGGTAACAGTAAAACAAGAAAAACCAAAAATGAATGTGAGAAATAAACGCCTCATTGCTCGAGCATCCTACAGCAGTATAGGGTCCCACACTGCGCTCAGTGGGGTTTACAGCATTATGGGTAATGAGAGGAGGAAAACGAAATGTTCTAATGGTTTAGGCAAGATGGGTGGTTGTCTTTTGAAAGTGAGAAAAAAGAGGAATTGTGGCTTTCTGTGCATGCCATAGACACTCAGTAGAACACTGTGTTCTTTTACTGTATATGTGTCTCTGTGTGTGTGGTCGCTCTTCAAAAGCTTTCAAATGATTGCGTCTGCAGATTTCAGGCAATAACACAGGTTTCACCAAAATGGTTCATTTCATTTCTTTATTTGCATTCGTGTTTTCTTAATCTCTTATTGCAATCTGACGTGTTCCCTTGGGAAAGTGCTGTGTTAGACGTCTGTGGTTAAATCTTGTCATAAACCCATGGCACTTTCTGCAGTCAGCACCTTCTGAAAACGTTCTTGAGATAAAGTTAACAAAGCCTCTATGCACAGAAATTGGAAGATAAAACTAATGAATCGATTTTTCCTTCAATTAATGTCAATACAATACAATTTTATGAAGAAAAAAACAATCTTGGATTAAAATAAAAGGAGCAATGCTTTATATTTCGCAGAGTTTCATCACAATATGATGTAACTGGCAATGTTTTCATCATTCAGTTGCATTCCTTACTCTTCACTGATGATATAGTTCAGACACTTTGAGATCTTTGGATCTAACGCTTATAATTACAGCCTACATTTCCCAAGTCGAAGATTTTCACAGTTCTCCAGCTACTATGTGTGAAATCTGAGCAACATTTGTCAGGAGTGTCACTGAATTTTCAACACTTAACTAAACTCAATGAAAAAAATGCACTGGAATTAAAGCTGCATCGACAACATGTTAATCGAAGCTGAGCAGATTGCCTTGACTTTTTGATTGACGCAGACTTGAGTTTTTACACTCGTCTGTGAACAAAACCATCTGTCACAGACAATAGCTCAAGATGCCTTTTGATTCTTGTCATTAATCCAAGATGTTTCCATTTTAGTTGGAACATTTTTTTTCAGTAGAAATGTAAAACGACTTTTCATTGGGCAAAATCTGGTCTGAATAAACTAAATGTATAACTTATTTTTGATAAAGCATATACAACACACAGCCCATTTTCAAACTACATACTACATAACTAATGTGTTTAACTGCATGCAGCAAAATAATGGTAAACTACATCGAAAAACTAAATGTGAGGCCACTGAAACATTGTGTTTTCTGTGTAGTTGTTGGTAAACACATGCCAAGAATTTTTAGCAAAATACAGCTTTTGGCATTTAGCAGAGACTGTAATAAATATGGGCGATGTGTCACCGCTAAGGCTGTGTATTGGCAAGGACCTCACGATATGATACATACCACAATATATTTATTGTGCTACATATATATATATATATATATATTGTGATACATTACAATAATTTGTATTAGTGCGTGTCACATTCTATTCATAGTCGGTTCGCTAGAGTGTAGCTGTCAATCATGCAGATTTTGGCGCATTTGACGCAAATTAAACTTAGTATCATCAATTTTTAAAAAGTTAAGCTCTAAGATGAAGGATCATATGTATTGAGTTTTAAATGTGAACATGCTATGCGTATTGAATCGACTCTGAGACGTAGAAACAAGTTCTTTTTCAAATAAATCCTTAGCTCAAAACTGTCACATTACAATATACTACAACCCCCCTACCACTGACACGTCATACATTTATGTTTTAGAACAAAGCTCCTCCTACTCTCAGTGCCACGCTACTAGTATCATGCAGTTTCCACATGAGCACCTACCAAATACGATTCACCTTGGCCAGTGTTTTCAAAAATGAGTGGTTACATGAACACAGTGCAGCGGTTACATGTGGACTGACAGCATAACTGCGCAGGAAAATACCAGTTTTCAAAATAACCGTGTACATGTGGACAGAGCCGTAAACTAGAATATGTGTAATAAACTGTCGTTCATCTCTTAAAGTAAAAAAATAAAATGAAAGTGGAAAAAATGAAAGACTACAAATGTATATAGTGCACAAAAGAACAAAAATCCACTAAAGAAGAACTACTTGTTGAAAAAAACACAGCTATGGAGGCTTTAAACAAACGTGATGACCAGAGTGTAAAGACATCTCTAAAAACAAATACTTGTTTCAGTGAAGATAAACTTTCTCTGTTCTTCCATTTCATGTAAACGTGTGCAACTCAGTGACACTGGGTGTGTGAAAAACACGATTTGGTAGGGAGAATGTTATTATTCTGACAGTGAGACCTAATGTTTTAAGCTTTTGCTGATGGGCAAAAACTACGTTCTGCAGAAGACAAAGGTTTCAAAGCGTTATTCTAATCGAATTTACTATAAAACAGTGTTTTTATGAAATATCTGTTTTTAATGAAGTTGTGACTAGAATTTCCCAACATTCAATCAATAACCCACTTGAAAACATTTTCTATAAATTTGTCCTTCTAGAAAAATGACATTAAGTCAAACAATGGCTCAGTAGTTGAAAAAATAGATCCTGAAAAGTAAAAGAGTTAATGCAACGTATTTATCTAAGATTATTTTTTTTTCCTTCCATTGGAGTATGCACATGACGTCACGGTACTCAGAAATCACAGAGTGAGTGGCAACAACACTCTTCATGAGCTATTGGTAAATGTGAGTTTGACCCACACAAATGTTGAAAATGTGGAAAGCTGTAGTTTGAGTGACTGCTCAAACCAATTTTCAAAGACTTCGGGGACATCATTCTACAGAAATCGAAAAACGATGCAAATGGATTGCTGTAATTTGAAGAAATATCTGGAATCGAGCAGCTGACACATTTTGTGGATGCAATTTACTCTCACCACATTCGCTAAAATTAGAAAAGAATGCTTCTTTATGGAAGGTGGAATTTACTTAAAACCTTTCTAATCTACACAAGATTTAATCGAGATGAACAGTTTGCTAAATGCACCCATTAGTCATCATGTAGTGGTTGAAATGACATTTGGTATATTATTTTGAACGGTTGCTGAGAGTATTATTATTAATAATATAGCAAATTTTAACTGTATGTAAAGTCTCCATTGTCAATTTTACGAGCCAGGGTTTTGCTGAACACTCTCAGTGATTGATAGTAAATATCACTTGCTGTCTATATTGGTGAAGTAGATACAGAGGGAATGCTGGTAGCATGTTGCCCTACGCCACCCGAACGCTCCAGATGGGGACAAAGTTTATGCAGACTGGCTCATTAACCTCACTGTGCTGATCTCCCCATGTTAATGACACACACAGCACGCTGGGGCAGCAATAATCCATCTCAACATCCCCTGCACTGAAAAGATTACAGAGTAGATGCCACATCCCCAGCCCTGGAATTACCAGCGACAGCTCTAGATGGAGTCGACAAGAGCACACATGCTCTGAAAAGTGTTGGAAGAAAAACCGAGACGGCGTCTTAGCATCTGGTGTCACATTCCCCCTGAGGTGTTTCTGTTAATTTTAGTTTCTCAGACAGTATGGATCTCTTTGAAGTGCACCCTTTTCTTGAATAATTCTCCCGAAACACCACCACACACTTGTAATTTCAGTGTGTTTGTGTTGGTTTTGTAGAGACTTAAAAGCATGTATCTTCCCTCAAGACACCCTGAGCATTCTCTGGTTTTTGAAGCAGTGCTCGCCGAATGTTGACTGCTCACAAAGAAAGCAGCATTATTGCCACTGAAAAGCATGAACATCCCGTAACAAAACCTCTTGTTACTTCAAAAGCTATCTGTGTGCTCACCTCCAGCATGGCAGCACAGTAAGGGGAATTGTTTAAAGATGTTGCATCTGTAGAACTGATCATGTTTCAGACTTCAGATACTTTATGGAGGGCATCTGTTAATGGCTTTTTAAAAGGAATAAGGTGTGGTAAAGATAAAGGGCACCCATTATATTATGGTTTTAAGCATACTTAAAATTAACAATAAGTGCCACACATTTCATGACTTTTATTTAAATAACATTGTTTTCAATGGAAGCAAGTTTCACAAAATGAAATAAAAACTACTCAAAAAGCACCTAAACAATAGTGGTGCTAAATTATTAACTAGGGTTTTCTCAAAATATAAGTTTTGGATTTAACATTTGGATAAACCGAGATCTTACATAAACGAAACACAAAAAAAACAAGAATTCTCCGCCAAATATAGTAACAATATCAAAACAGTTACCTCTTGAATTCAAATCCTCTGTCTCTGACCTCATTTCCAGCCCTGCCCCCAACACAGAAAGAGACTTTAAGCAGCAACGGTTGACATGACGGGTACTCATTGTTGAGTTGAACACATGTAACATTTACAATTGGAGTATAAATGAACTCAGTAATTAATTCAACCGTTTTTGACTTAGTAATAAAAATACCACGTTGTTGATGCAAATCATTAGAATTACCTCAAAATGGTGTTTAATCAAGTAATTTATAATTGATTAAATTATTGTTAAAGAGGTCATAAGCTGCATTTGTTTTTCGATTCATTCAGGTAAGTTAATGGGGATTTTTAATAAAACCCATTGTAGTTTTAAATAAAAAACAACAGCATTGCATACTTATTTAAAGACAGAATAAAAATGGCCTTTTCAGCATCTTGTTGAGTGAATTTTTGGTATGAATCATTCAAAGCTCTGTTTGGCAGTTTTCACTTAAAAATACAAATATTTCCACATTATATCTCTTTCAATGTTCCCAGCTGTTGGAAAATTAAATTTAAAAACTCCTTTTATGAGTGCAAAACTCCTTTCTTCTAACGTTTGTTGTTTTTTTTCTCCAGATCTGTAGGTTGCATCGGATAAAACTGTCTGTGACAAGATAATTTTTTTTAAACACTCTACAAGTTGCATTGAAGAACATGCCAATCCATGGATGAGAAATTAAATCCTTATTGACCAACCCAAAGCCATAAAATGGTTATCATCAATTTTAACACGCCAAAATTTTTAGATTTACAGTCTCCACCATAACTCTGGATCCAAATGTTTGGTGGCGTTTTCAAAACTGTTGGAATCAGTGACCCGGTTTGGATAAATAATGAATCCATGTAGAAAAAAAAATGTTTTAAAACAACCACGTGTGTGGATTTCAATCAGAAACCTTCTACTGTCCAGCGGGATGTTAATATAAACTGGAACTGATCAAAGAGAGCAGATCCCATTGAAGAAACCTCTTTACAGCTGTTCAAAATCGTAGTGAGTTATAAAAAAAATAGTGAGTTTAAGATCTATCAATACTTAAATTCCTGAGTTTTAGTTTTGTCCATATTCCTTTTTACCAATGTGTGATTATTATGTAGTGAAACACAAATATGAAGAAAATGGCTCACTATATCCACTTTAGTCTTCAAGGAAAGCTCACGCAAGAGATATCTGCGGGTGTTGTCACAAACACTACTCATCAAAGACCCCTTTTCCAAACAATGTCTGTCTAACCATGCCTTGTGTCTCAGACAGAGGGACACAGTAAAATAAGTGGAAGAGAAGAAGAGGAGGAGTCCTCTTTTCTGTCAATCGCTGTCAATGTTTAGGTGTCTCTGAGAGTGGCAGTAGGTGGATACAACCCAAGAGATATACAAAGGTTTGGGACGTAGAGGGATGTTCTTTCTTGTGCAGATATAATCACAGTCTGTCATGTCATACATTTCCTTGAGCTTACAGCACAACAGCATTAAACATCATAATTAGGCTCATCTGTATGCATCTGTATGCATGAAATGGTTACACATGAAACACACCCATTACCTTGATGAAGCAGATAAATGGATGATACATTTTCTAGGGGAGAATTTCACTTTATAACAAGAGAAAAAGGCAGAGAAGTGAAACCTGCTTAAAGGTAATCATGCACATTTACCTTGTCTGTGAGCCAAGCTTCTCCCAAGCCCACATACAAGTATCAGTTTACTGATTTAATCTAATGATGAAATGATTGTGAGGTTCTGGGCGCTGAGATGACTCACAGCGCAGTATGATCAGTGATAGCAACAAGGGAAACATTAGAGGTGAAATGCAGGTGATCTGGGGCCAACATTATGTTTGCAGATTTAGAAAGCTGGAAATATTTTGTCTGAGGAGATCCGTGTTTTTGATGACAATGAAAGGTAATTTCTGGCAGACGATAGAACCCTGTGAACTCCTTGCTTCTGCACAATGGGAACTTAGCAGACCCCCATGACCCATGAGGTTTCATAAGCGGGTATGAACAACAAATGTATGAACCATGAAGAATAAAGAACATTGCAGTTGTCAGAAGAACTGGTTTCCACAACAAAGGAAAAAAAAATCTAGGTCCTTAAAGGTCCTCCACTCAGGCAGAGGTTCCAATTATGGGTCTTCTTTTGTAAATGTAGTAAAACTATTTATTTATTTTAAACCTTAACTATGTAAGAAATTAATTTATGAAACTTAAGAGCAATCAAGATATTCACACTAATACAAGTACATTTATATAAATCCCTTATATAGTGCAATGCCTTTACATGTTCATTAGTAGTGTAACATTTCAGTGTTTATTAATAACAAGTAAAAGAGTGCTTGCTTAAAATAAACAGAATAATGAGTGCGTTTCAATGTAACCTATATATATTAATGCAATCCACTTCTGAACTCCAGGAATTACAATGTGTGTGTATATATAAAAAGGTCACTTGGGATTTTGACTATTTTTTGGTAAATAAAAAATAAAATAATGGATTTCATATCTCTATCTTTTAAAAGAACCAAACAAAAAATGACATATTTAACAACATTTTTACACAATGTTTACTATTACATAAAAAAAGAACTTTCAATGAAAAATACATTGTAAAAGCAATATAAAAGCACAGAAATTATGTTTATATGTTGATTAATGGTTATATATGTTAATCAGAAATGGTGAATTTGATTACAGAACTCATCTTCGTTATTTTCGCATGAGACGAACAAATTATTCAACCCAAAAAAAATCTACTTTTATCATCTAAAACATTTTGGAGCAGTTTGAACAAAAGTTTATTAGAATTACTTTTTAAATAAACGTATCGACAACGCTTCAAATGAACTAAGCGCGCTGACGTTAAAAGTGACAGTTTATTTTTTTCACGGAAACTAACGTTACCACCTACTGAATATCCCTTCGTTTCATTAACAATATCCGCAACTTTTACACGGTGAGAGCGAATGTGAGGCGTACATACCTTCCTAAAATACTTTAAACGGCGTAAAAGAAGACAATCCACGATGGGAGCCTTCGCATCTCCACAAAAGCTTCCTTTGATCCTCGAGCAGGATGATCTCCGCCGGTCTCCGCTGAATCTCCACCGATCCACTCGCGCCCTCAATGATTCCACAAACGGGGCGGGGCTTTGTGTCACGTGCTAGATACTCAGAAACATTATTGGCCTCTGCGATGCTGTTTGACACAATGCTGTTGCTTGTGATTGGTTGAGTGTGAAACTATTTGACGCTAACTCCAGCATGTATTAGAATTTGTCGAAGTGGGGGTCATTGAGTGTGGCGGGTGGGGTCCTTGAGGGGAAAAAAAACGAATAGTCCTGTCAATGAAACGATTTAGAAAGGAATATAACACTGAAAGGAACATGATAGAAAAGGTGCAATATTATAGTAAGTCATTTGTGAAACACCAAATACATTTGTTTCATTAGATTACTAGTTGACGAGACCCTTCTATGTCAGTACGCTTCCTGTTTATTCCACAAAGCACATATCTGGATGTTTTTTTAAAGTGGCTGAAAGGAACAGAGATTCAAAATGGCTTTTCAAATTTGGATTTTGACCTGCTTTTAGTCATGCCAGAGGTAGGACCATCGTCTGGAACAAATGTCGTTTTAATTGACAGTAACGTTAGGTGAAGTTAAGATCAACAAAAGAAAAATAAAAAACAGTCATGAACAAAAATAATTACAGATGCAACTAATTACTAATAAATAATCATCTTATTTTGAACAATAAGTATTGATATGTGAAGAATACGAAGCCCCTGAACAATTATCCAAAAATTATTCCTTTGCAGAGACTCTTCCATCCAGAATCCTTACACTCACTAGTCAGGCTTTTAGTTTCACACTTTTGTAAAAAAAAATTATATAAGCAAAAAAAAAACAACCAGACAAAAAGAGAAAAGATCACAGATCATTTAACATTCTGTCCCCATATAGGGTCCATTTCTGCTTAATACTGAACGCTGGTCTGTTTTGCTGTCTGTTGAAAGCACAATTTTAAGGATGCGCCACAAAGAGTGAAGGGGAATTAATCTCTCTCCTCCACACGTACATTCATGTGCTCAGTAGTTATTTCGCGGGGTTGATAAATTCGCTCCTGCTAAAGGATAATCCGTAATGAAAGTGTTGAAGGATTGTCCGGTACAGACTGGTTTCTCTCGTCTCCATGGTGATTTAACATTGACATTCACATGTGGCTAAGGCATTTCGCTGGGAGGGTGTCAATGCTGGAATTTATTATAAAATTTAGGAAGTTTTTGCTGTTCTCCTCTTGACACCACATCATAGAGACCACATCCTGAACATAATAGGAGAATACAATAAAGCATTTCCTCATTCCCCTTAAAAAAAATTTAACAGATGATCCAATTCATGGTGACTGAAGAGTTTAATAAGGAGAATTTGGGAATTCTAGATCAATTTTAATCAAGATGACGCTTGATGTTCTAACTGATGTTGAAATCGAAACACTGTTTGCTTGTGATCAGAATGATTGTTCCACCTTTGTCACTGTCATCCTGTGTGAAAATCTGATCTGCTACACTTGATTACAATGGCAGCCTACCAAATACAGGGATTTTCTTGAATAGGAATGGCAGCTTATGAAGTCAAAGAATTAAATGGATTTTGCACAAACATTGCTGGGGATAGACGCAGCTAATGGAACGCTATTGGCTAGTAACGATAACGAAAGCTTTGATTTAGAGAGTTTTGGATGTACAGTATGACGAAAGGGTTAAGAAGCTGCCGTTCAAATGGCCGCCTGCTTGCTGACAGGGCTTGAGTAGGGGCAGATGTTTGTTAATTGGAGTGATTAGATCTTAATGAGGGGAAAGGTTCTCAACCAGACACCCACTGTTTAATTCAAAAGCACATCGCTCATCCTCCTGATTTTGGGTGGAGATGTTTAGAGAGCGGCGAATGACTACTGTTAGTATTTGTGAGACAAGGTATATCTCAAAATTCCCTAGCCTTTTAGGGACTGATGAAATAAAAGATAGTTTTGTAAATAATTTTGAGAACATTAAATCACAAAAATGCAGGGCCTGTTGTTCATCTTCCTGCAACCTTCTTAGAATTGTCACCAATGATGAAATTTATGGATTCATGTGACATGACTGTACAGACTGAAGTTGCATAGAAAAATTATTAAATTTGTATTTGAATATGGGTTTGTATGAGATTTAAAGTCAGACTGACAAGATACAAGGCATGTATGGGGGGAGACGTTGGATTTGGGTCACGGCAGCCTGCTATGTGAATGTAGCCATCTTTTTCTCCTCTGATCTCAAATAGTTTTTCTCTTGTAAATGTTTTGTTGTGTAAATGTTTTGATTTGTAAGTATGAGTTGAGGGCTCAGATGGTCATGAGCATGTATTTATGTCCTGCAGCACAAAGGGATCATCAAATGTACGGGCAAAATGAGTGACAGATTCACAAACTTCATCTGACACATGGACGCATGCTTTTTTTCTGTCATTGGAGGATTTTTTTTAATAAACTTTTACAATATTTGTACCACAAATATCTTTGAGCCGTTGCCCGAAATGGAAACTTAAATTCTAACATGTAACCAGTAAATGTAAATCCATCTTTTGAGTAACTTGCGGGCGAAATAAACTATGTTTTAAGAACCAAACAAGCTTATATTGGATTTTGCAACACAGACGAACAATCAATTGACTAAGAAGAGTTATCCAAAGGAGACTTGCTGCCACTGCACTATTCAGTTCCATATCCCTCCAACCATCAGCTGTCTTGGTGTCGTCCTGACCTGGACTTCTCTGAACAGTGCTGTGTTGTAAGAACAGTGTGTCTGATAGGCAGGGAGATGCTGAGTAACATGTCTGGATGTCAGGGTTACTGATGGTTAATTCTGGAGAAATTGTGCAACTGTGACCATCTGTTGAAGTGAAAAAGGAAAAACAATCTGACCCAAAGAGAGGAAGTTATAATAAAACTAAATTTGGTTAATTTTCCAACCAAAATGGCAATTATGTTCAAATCCTGGACGTGTAGAAAATACACTGGAGTCCATACAGAAAGATACATGTAATAAATTATTATCTATTTACATATTTTTTATGGTGCAGTGTAATTTAATAGGTGTCCGCTTTGACTATGGGCAGCCCTGACCAACACTGCCGATGCTGTTCAATTTTCTTACCAAAATGCCCTTTTGTCAGGAATATTCATTCACTTGCATGAATAGAACTTTGAAGTAGATGTATGTGGACACTGAGGTGTGAAATGTGAGGAGTATCACAGGAATAAATGATGGAAACTTGTGTTTTTTACAGATGCTCAAATCGGTCAAACTAATAAACCACCAACAGTTCCAAAATTCTAAGTTTGAAGAACTTGCAGAAACTTCTAAAAAAGTTGGTTTAAAAACATGTGTCTGGTTGGGTGGAGCAGATCCATCTAATGCTTTCTTATGCGTGATGAACACTTTAACTTTAACTTAGAAATGCTTGTTATTGGAATATTAATTACAAAAAAAGTCTCTGTAATCGAGATTTAAGAAGGTATAACAGAAAATGTGGCTTTATTTAACTTTAAACACTGAAGATGCTAACAAAACTGTATTGAGGAAAGAGAGGGAGAAAGGGGTGGTGGAGGAAGGGGAAAAAGAGGGTGAAAGGAAGTTAAAAGCAGGAAATAGAGAGGAAGTCAACCCTGACTATTTCAGATAAATATCCGCAGAATTTTCACGCTTCTTCATAACAAATGAATCAGTACAGTATAAGGTTGCTTTTTGTTTGTATGATTCTTTAGAAATTGTATCTAAACGATTTACCTAGAACTGTTTTTAAATTTAGTCTCAATATAAACCTTCCTCATATCTTCCACTGTGTAATTTGTTGCCAGACCCCAGGCCTGAACTTGTGCATCATCAAAACCATGTGATTGCAAACCTAAAGGAAGAGTTTTTTAAACTGACATCTTGCCTTTCCATGGAGTTGAACCCAGAACCTTGAGATTTCTAGCATCATACCAATGGACCCAAAGGAAACTGTTATACATCAAGTTGTCATTTATTTTGTACAGTCTAGTTTTGCAGCTTGTGAAAAAATGTGTTTCGGCTGACACTAACCATAGGGTTTTAATGTTTTGTGTTGCACAAAACTATAGGGCAGACAGACAAACAAAACCTGCAATTTGCAAACATTTCAGTAACAGCTGAAATACATGTCAGAACAACTGAGAGGAAACCATACACTTGAAAAAACTCTTTTAAATACATTTATACGAGTTCATTTGGGCTACATACAAAGAAAAAAAACATAAGCGGGCATGATAATGCAGACAATATCAAAGTATGTTCAGTTAAACACTTGTACAATGTCTCTTTGTAATCTACGTTTGTACTGCACAAGCCTATGATCAGCTTAAAGAACCAGACTTTATAGCTACAAATGCGGTTGTGAAATAGAACCTCTCCAAATGTTCACTAATAAGATAAACTTGTGAGATTCAGTTTATTTTTGTCATCACAGAACCCAGTGAAAAGTAAAGAAATTGCCCTGGCTAGTTTACCCTTTCATACAACGGCTCCTTCTAAAATGCCCTTCCCTTTATTCATCACCCAGTGAAACCTCTTAAGCAAGAGTGGCCCTCTACGGCTCAACAGAAAACCCAATTAAACTATGACCACATGTCCACACAAACATAGGGTCTTTTTTATTATTGGACCAACAGGTAGTCGATTACAATGCTGAATTTATATAATGCCATTTTTAAAATGAGTGTTCAGCATCAGTTTGAAAAAAACACAGACACCTTCATTTAGTGATCAAATAGGATATATGTGCATGTAATCCTGTAAATTATATTAGCCACGATAGCAGCAACGCAGGCCCTGTTTCGTTTGCCTTTACGCTTGGTCTTTGTAAACAAAGCAGACACTGAAAACTTATGGCACAGAGTGAGAAAACAATGACAAAACCCACCTCCAACACCCAGACAAACTTGTTTTCACTCTCTTCACATAAACAGTGATCCCAGTGTCTTCAAAACGACACACCTTGATTTTGTAGTAGCTACCCGAAAACGTGTGAACCGGTCCAGTGTCCAGTCGTCACAACAGTGTTTCATTCCTAGCTCACAAGTTTTCTTCTGATTGTATTTTGACTCAACCCATCAGGGCTTGTAACATTAAGGGGATCATAAGAACTTCAGTTCTTTCTTTTAGATTTTTGTTAACGGAAAGGTTTGAGTAGGTAAATCAATCTTGACTCAGTCTTTATGAGAGGTCATATATTGCTGATTAGCCAAAATTATCATATTCATGGAGGCAACCTATAAGCCCGGTCTGTCTCTTCTGGTTAGAATGAACATGAAAATAAACTATTCATGCAATAAAATGTAAGAAATAAATCTTTATTAAAAACTTAAGTCGGTCCATGCTACAAGCTACACCAAGTTATTCTATGACTGTGGGTGTGATCGACCCCTACTTATGTTGAAATAAAGGGCACATTAAAGCCAAGTTGTAACTAAAATGGACTTTTCCACTGTATTTACTCAAGAACTCTTAAAAATGTCAGAAATCTTGTTTGTAAAAATGCAAAGCACAATGAATTTAGAATTTTTGTTGGGCGAATTTACACAGGTCTCTAATTGGCATTTGAGGGGACCACATTCGACTATACACACTCGGTAAATTCATTGTGCAGTTCATAGTAAATTCCCAGTTAATGTATCACATTGCATAATTTCCCATTTCGTAAGCCACATTTAACAGCAAACACAGCTTTAATTAATTTCAAGCCTCATAGTGCATTTCTCAAAGTCAATGGTGCTTTTGATAGGTGCTGATAGCAGAATTAGGCGCTGAGCATTAGGATGTTCTCTGGGGCGCCGGACCTGTCACACTGATGTGAAAGCGCGGCACGACGTGTGGACGGCATGCAGGCAGCTGGACGGCTTGAGCTCTGCTAAGGGGGGTTTCTGCATTGTTGTTGGTTGGCCTACATGCTCAGCCAAGCATATTCTCCTCCTGCAGACACACACTCATCTCTCATCACTGATGCATCATCCTCTCGTTCACTCTCGTCCGAATCAACGTCTCATGATTAAGGATGCTGCCAGTAGGCATTACGATGACGATCACGCTCGGGCTAATGTCATGTTGTTGCTGCATAATTTAAGCCTATTTTAAAAATAAATGCCACTATTGTGCTCATAGCTCTGCCCCGGTCTCAAACATGCATATTAAGCAGAGCAAAAGCATTTATGACATTTACTTTGATGCGTTTCTTCAGCCATCTTAAAATCTGGATTATTTTCATACATTAAAAGGTCTTTTCACCCCAAACGAAATGAGAGTAACCGTTTAATCTCCCTTCACTCTTTCCAAACCATTTTTGTGTGCGGAACAAAATCTTGACATTTATGAAATACATGTTGTCTGCAATTTTCCAACCTAAAGTCGGTCCGATACATAAATCAAACAGTAAATCAGCAGCAAGAAGGATTGTTTATTTCTGAAGTTGAGAATGAGGATTTAGAGCTTTTAGAAGGAACAGCAAGCACAACAAAATGGAAACAAACAAAACGGAACAAACAGAACTTAGACAAACTGGTACAAATGTTTTATAAGGCATGGGTGAACATAGGATCGTCTTTCCGCCGCTGGAGAGAATCAAGAGCTCCAAAAGATACATAGATACGGTTGCGATATTGATGCTACAGAAGTGTTCTTCTTCTCCAACCATTTTTCATATAACAAATAGTAATACCATTTAACATTTTATTCAAAGTTTAACATAATTACACAAAGTGTTGTCACTCATTGCACCACACCCAATGGTGGCTAACAATTGTTCGTCATAGTTGTACATTCACTTGTGCATGTTTGAGACAAGGCTCTCAAAATCAAGACAATGCTCTATTGGTCAACGGTTTTTGTCCCCTGAGCCTTTTCCTTTCCCATACTCATTGACATCGAGCATCAATGGTAAAGGGTAAAAATACCCACATATCATATTCAACCGTCCATCCACCCACCATTAATTCAACCACCCATCCACCATCCATTCATCCAACCAACCATCCATCCATTTCATAATTGTAAAACCTTTTATGAAGTTGTAAAAAAGTTTAAATTGCTTAGATTTGTGGATCTCTTCTTGCAGACATCCTCAAGTGAACAACAAATCCACACATGGCGCAGCGTTTGCCGAGAAATCCATCTTATCGCTTAGTTTCAATTGTGGATTTGGGATCAAATCCAGGAATTCGAACTGTGGTTCCAAAGCTCTAGTGTAGAACTATTGCATATAGTTTCCATTGACTTCCATTGAATTCAGTACCCTGCAACAAATCTGCATCAGTTTTATACATAAAATAAAATAAAACATAAAATCTTTCTTGTTTCCTTCTAAAACTGAAAAGTTTTAATTCGTGTACTTTATTTTTTGAGATATATTTTTCAAGTTGCAAGATTAATTTACAAAGCAATTAAATTCTATTCAGCGCTGTTCTTAAGTATAAAATGAGTACACAGAGCTCTAACCCTGATGATGGTTAACACTTTTGAAATAACAATGATTCTGTATTTACTCATGAACCAATGAAAATCAATTACTATCATTAAATATTTTGAACCACTAATCATTTCTCTCATTATAACCTGCATAAAAAAGGTTCCCATTGTTATTGTCACTATCTTTAAATCAATCAGTTCAAAGTTTTTTTTCACAATGCCCTTTTTTGTGTGTGTTTTGCTTCCATTTTTGTATGTGTCTATGACCTCCTTAAGTCCTAGTTTTTAATTACAATCTTGATTTTGTTTGTTGGTTTTCTACCATTAGTATTAAACCTTTGGATCTCTGGTATCCCCTTGATTACATTTGATAACACAATGTGGCCATGTGACATTCCCCAGTATTTTATCCCAGTCTGTTACTCTTCTTATCTTAACTCCAGATGGCCTCAATTAATTGTTCATAAAAACAGATTAGCCACACTTAATATTCCATAAATACTTCAACAATATGATACATTTCAGTCATGTTTTGTTCATTACAGCATTAAGCATCTTCTTAACATTATTTTATCTCACAACAGAGCCACGAGGTTCTGGCAGCTGAAATTAATCTTTAAAGGTCAAAAGGTCATTTAGAAGCACACAATTCAAAAGCAGCTTTAAGCAGGCTTTGAGTTTGATTGACAGACTGTTAGCCAATCAGGATTGAGTGCTGTGATATTGATTGGATGTGTTACTAACAACTCCTGACAGCAAGAAAGATGAGTTATCTCTGCTGCTCTTGAAACTTCAATGATGTTTTCTATATATTCAGAGTGAGAAATAATCTACTTGGTCATATTTGTGTTATTTGATGGTGTTTTTTTATTTGCTTAGCACTTTTATTTGTAAAAATCCTCTTTAACAGTTATAAATAATTTTAACTAAATTTAACTAAAACTATTTTTTATTTAAAGAATCGTGTCCGAAAAATGTACTTAATGTCGGTCACTAGCCATGTTTCCATCCAAAGCTTACAATTATTGCTATTGCATTGTGTTGGGATTCATTCAGTAAATGTGTTTCCATCATAATTTTTGCACATATTTTCTTATCGGTTAAAAAGTTTATCCTACTCAGTTGTGTGCATCATTTTTAATGCACATTTTCAAAATGTAATTCTATCCATCCAGGCTTTTTTATGTGATATTCCAAAAAACACGTAAAAATAGGTAGATGGAAATGGAGTTAATGTATCTCTTAATTTGGTGTCTAAATTATTCATTAATTTTCCAACCTGCTTATTCCCTTTCTCCAGCGCACATTGGGCAAGAGGTGGGGGTATACCCTGGACAGGTCGCCAGTCCACTTTTTTTAGGGTGAACCCTTAATTTTTTTAAATATTGAGAGCTTTGGTATGGTAATCACTCCAGAAAATATACCATTTTCTATGTTCCACATAACATTACTATATAAAAATTGTTTAGCTTGTTGGCATTGGTAAAATGTAGAATAAAGAATTACAACGTACTGCAGAGCCTGATTTATAAGAAAGTTTCAGCTGCTCACTTAGTATCAGTGTTGTGATAGTAGGCCACAGAGAAAGTTTAGACAGTACAGCCGTGAATGAATAACAAGGAATGTGAATCACTGCGCTTGGGGCCATTAAATCACATGGCCACTGGGTCTCTGTGTTTTATCCCACAGAATCATGGGAGATGATGCATGTCAAAAGAGAAAATGTCACAGCTAACAGAAAATTTCCTGTCGTGTTCCACCACCATCAAATGCAAAGAACTCAACTCTATGTAGCATAGAAACATCTGTTAATGTTCTAAAAAATACATATTAATTAGCATTTAAATGTGCTGAATATGTGGATTAAGGTTAGGATTACTCTGTAGAGAGAAGGAATTTAATCAGATTTCAATGTGATTTCGAGCACTGCTTTAAGTGTGACTTATGATTCCTTTCTCCCAAGCTTTACTGGCAGGTTTCCAGAGCAAAAGCCTTCCAGATGTTACGTACACATTATATAAAGCTCCAGATTGAAACATTTTTCATCATGTGTTCTAAGATATAGTCGATTGAAAGGACTTTTTTTTTTAAACGGCGAGCCATAATGCAATTTAAATCTAATCTTTAATGACAGGTGGCCATAGCTTGCCAGAATACTTTCTTTTTGGCTTTAAGTACAACCTTGAACATATATCATTTATAGAGGCAACAAAGTTAGTCTTTTGTACATATGTGTCAAAGGTGGATGCTATTAAAATAATTTTCCACTTTTTGGAAATAGGCTTGTTCCCAATCTCCGTTCTGGGGCCTTTACAATTTATCTTTACAATTTGCTCTATTAAATTACCTTTAAACAGTTTTTTTTATCACAGTGCTTTGATATCATTTTCAGTACAACCCAAGCTTCATATTTGTACAAATATTTTTTTCAATAAATTAAACAATAATTCCACAACGATCCAACGAGCCCAATGACATTTTGTCATTTTTACTGCAAAATTATCAAAAACCAACAGTTTTTTTAAGTTTTATAACAAAAAGTAAAAGTATCAAACAATTATGAATCCCCCAAAAAACTAAAAACAAGGTCAAAACAAATGTGAAAAAAGGGTGAACCTTTCCGAAACCTTATTCATTATTCCGAGCATTTTTTTGTCCCATTGAGCAATTATTTGTCAACTAATGTTAATATAAAACCACAAATATTGATACTAATAACCTTTTCGAAACATACACATTATATTTAAATCAAAACTAAACACTAGGTGGGTTACGGTGTGATTGGCACATGCACCGATGCGTGCAGAGGCTTCTAAGTTGTACTTACCATTTTATTCCTTGGTTCCCCTGCAATAGAGATTTTACATAAAATGTAAAATTTCAAGTTTTAAATAGAATTGTTTTCATTTATTAAAATAACTGTATTATTTTTAAATGAAAATCAGAAGTAATCAGTCAGGCAGCGAAGCAACCCACAATCAGGGAGTGATGGAAGAATCACAGCAGTGCCCAGGAGATCCAGAAAGCAAGAAGCGATCATGGAGAGTCAGGGTGCATGAACCGTAGATCTGACACACCCATCGATGTGTGCATTCAACCATACATCACTTCAATCAACAAGGCTGCCAAAATTAAACTGCAATTTAAAATTATTTTATGGTATAACTTTAGGGGTGTAATGATACACTCTACTCACAATACGATCTCAATACAATATGATCACAATATTTTGCAACACTATTTTTGACCAACTATTGAAACTGGCCTGCGATTGGCTGGCGACCTGTCCAGGGTGTACCCCCGCCTCTCACCCAATCTGTGCTGGAGATACACACCGGGCAGATCACTGAAAGGGAATAAGCGGGCTAAAATATGAATGAATACATAAATTAAACTGTTTATGTAATGAACCATCATTGGAAAAATGGAATTTGTCGTTTTGACACCAGAAAGTTAAGAAGGCTAGGGTCTAGATGTGTAGATGAGATGCCATGACATCCATCCACTAAGGGATAGTGTTTATGTTTGCATTAAGTCATCTTTTTTACTCTAAGTGATGCAGAGAGCTAATTTTATAATCTATCTCGTTTAAAATGTGAGCAAAGGATTTTGTATTCTAGGAAATATTGCATAAAGAAGAAGACAAGTTAAAGAAGTTGCAGAAGTGACTAGAATCACAATCATTCCAAGAAGCAAATACACTTCAGCTCCACAACAATATATAATTTAATACCTCACAGAGTAAAAAACATGGAGTAAAGGAAAAAAATCATTATAATGTTCCACTTTGTGCTTCAGATCCGACTACACCCTTGAAAAAGGTGTTATCTGAGACTGGATGGTGATGGAGACATGAATGGAAACACATCTCCAAAAAAGCATCTGAATTCAGTTTCACTGATACTTCCACCTTTTGTGAAGGTAATCAATCATAAAGCATTCTAGACTTAAAGAAAGACCATATCCATTAAGTGTTTGCCAACATTCGTTGCAGTTTAGCAAAACCAAACCACTACCTGAATGAGGCGCCGCAGTACATCCCTCCTCTAATAATGAGATGACCTCTGCATTATTAAGTTGTGTGTGCTGTTTACTCCAAGAACCGTGAAGCCCGTGGGGGTGGCTGAGAGGTGGGCAAACAGGAAGTGACATGACTGTGTGCATGAGCTGTGCTTGTGTGCACTGACCCTAATCACAGCGGACAGTTTGTGCTTATATAAGCAGCTCAAAACAGCCAACAGGCCTGAAGTCCATCCTGAAGCATCTTATTTGACTTTATATCCAATCGTGCATGAGAGTGTGTGTTTAAATGCACATGCATATACACATCTGTGTCCACTTTATTTAATGTCCCCTGCCAATGAATGCAAAACTGCCTTCTTGGTGTCTTCTCAAACGAGAACACACGGCAGCTCAACACTAAGCTGCTGATCTAGAATCAGATTTTCTATGTGCTCAATTTCAGCCAAATAAACAGGTTCTGCCTCAGCACCCCAACACTATTCAATGCTAAAAAGCATATGATGAATATTGCTGAGGATGATGAGAGGTAAGCACAAGCTCTGGCTTAATCGTTGGGGGAACTGCACACACATACACACTCTCGCTCAGTCAAAGGATGAGGATTTGCAGTGGTTTTGTCCGGGTTTACTCTTTTCGTTGTAGAAGTGAGCGTATGATGATCTCTGCTGCTGACGGTGGCTTTGCATTCAAAGCAGATCTGCATGCTGGTTTCAGCATTTTATACACAGCTCATTCCGATGCGGACAAACTAAAGTCACACACCTGAATCAGACACAGAGCATTAGTACAAGCTCCCTATTTCTTGCTAATTCTGAAACTCTTAGGGAATTTATAGCTGTGGCACACTTTAATACCTGCCTCATTTAGTTTAATTGTACATGAGTTTGTTTCCCTGTTTGGTGAGGTTCAGTTGGACAGGCGAGATGCTAAAAATGGACCAATAGCAAGACTGGTTACAAGAGGTAGTCTCATTATGTGTACAAGTGAGTGGGTTTGTATGAGGTGAGAACATGAAAAAAAGCCAGACACTTGGGGGTTGACGATATAGATTTTTTGTTTCCAGCCTATTCCTAAATTGTTTGTATTAAAAAAACAGGCGAACTTCTCTTAAACCATATACATTGTCTTTTTGTGCCACTGTGCTTTGTTTCATGCCTAACTTTTGAAAAACACAAGCCATTTCACAGGTCTTGTACTTCCAATGGTTATTTCTTCATTTGCCCACTAGATGGCACTGTTGGCACCGATTTGGGGTCTGTAAAATTAAACAGAAAGACATTTGCAAATTCTCACATTTCAATTCGAATTAGCTTCCAAATTACCCAATCCATCCAAGTGCTGCACAGAAACAACAATTAAAAGAAATAAAATATTAACTTAAAACAAGTATTAAAAAGAAATAAAAGAAGTTAAAATTCCACACTAAAATACACACATTAATCCAAAACTAAAATCCACACCTTAATAAAACACAGAGAAGCACACAAGCTCAGGCAGAGTTAAAAGACAAAGAATACAAAATAATAAAAATAACAGCTCGTTTGCCACTTTCTTCCAAACTTACAAATGTGCGTTTTTGGTATGATTTATGGATAATGTAGATTGTTTTTAACACCTGTTATTAAACAGGTTTTTATTATTTTTAGTCAAAATCATATATGAACAAAAGATAGTTAAATCAATAAAGAGCCTTGATGATCAGGTCAGCTTTTAAAGGTTTTATATTTGTTTTTGTGTGGAGAAAACAAATGGAGTGTTGCCTTCCATCGCTGCCTGTTGTGCTCTACTTTGCATTATCTATCTCTTATCATTAAATTCCAGCTGGAGAAAAGCGTTGTCTTATGGTCTTTAGGAATAATGATATCTGTTCAACTTCCCCTTTATTGCTTCACTGTGATTAAATGGGCCAAGTTGCCAGCCAGAGATAAGCATTGTGGCTGAGTACATGTGCTAATGTATTCATCCAACAAAGTAACAGTTTTCTCACGGTAATAATCTCACAGCTTTATAACAATAATGGGTTTCAAAAACATTTGGCTCCTATTTTGTAACTGCCAACATGTTTTTGGCAGTTAAGGGGACGTAACCTGAAAAAAAACATTGTTTTTTATTAAAGCAAGGCCTGGAAACACACAAATTTAATAAGCATTTGGTGACATAGCCACCTAGTTGATAATCACCAGCTCTCAACCAACACAGAAATGTGATCCTAAAAATGACCACCAATTTTTTTATTTTGGGCCGTAGCCTTTATTATTCAACGATAAAATAGTGGAGCGTGACAGGAAGCGAGACAAAACGGGGTTGGATGGAAAAGTTGAAAGACTATGGAAAAGTATTTTTAATGGGCAGTATGATAACGTTAGGTAATTCTCATTAGCTTTGTAAAGCTAATAATAGACAATTTTGAGCAAGCTTAATGAGCTCACAATGCCCCAAAAAGAGACACATTGGTAAACAAAAAGAAATAACAATTAAATTTGCAAGCTTCAGGCAGAGGGTGGGTTAATGCAAAAAAAGAAAACAACCTAATCATTTGCATGCTCGGAATCTGCATGGTTTGCTACAGTAGTTTCTTTTAAAACAGTATATGCGGCAGCCTGTGGTTGTGTGTCTTCACTCCTTCCCTGTTGCAGACCCTTTACATGCCTTCACTACTCCTTTCCTCACTGTCAGTCCTACGGTTCATTCCTCCCGACTCTCCATGTTTGCTCCATGTCGTCTTGGATTCTCCTGTTCTCCTTGCTGTGTCTCCTCTGTGGTTTCCTTCATCTTTCTTTAACTCCTGTGGATTAGTTTCCCTATTACTTCCCATCACCACCTTGTGGATTCTACTGATTCCAGATGTTTGATTGCTGTAGCCTGTTTGAATTAAAATAACAATAGAAAACAAACTCTGATTACTTCTCCATCCTCCCAGCACCACAACAATATGCAATGTGTGATATTTCATTTCCAACAAATGCCTGAGTGTTTGGCTAAACGGAATGATCTGTTTGCTGCCCAGCCGGATGACTATCTGAGTGGTAGCCGAGTGGTAGAGAAACAATACTATACAATATTTAAGTAAATTGAGCACACGTTAACCTTACCTAGCTATTTTCGGATTTAAAAAAATAACATCATGTGGTGAACCCTCTTTTCTGCATCAGTTACCAGTCAGTCAATTTGTCGATCTGTTGGTACTTTCATGCGTCTATTGTGTTAGCTGTTTACAAACAATATCAGAAGAGTTATTCTGTGAGAATGTAGGGCATATGGAAATTCAGACGCAGAACTGGAGAAGCAAATGAAAAGAAACACACCAGAACTTTTAATTAGTGAGTGAAAATACATTTACAGTTCACGTACGCAGATAAAAACTCGACAGAACTCCTCCGGGAGTTTCTCTCATTCTCCTGCACATTTTCCCTTCACCCAGCACCACCCCTTTCCATTTAATTCTAATCTCTTTATAGCTCCTTTTATATTAAAAAAAGCATTTTTGGACTAAATTACAAAGAGTACTCAATAGAAATGTGAACTATCATGTAGCAATAACTTTTGAAATTATAACATTATTGTCTTAAAAAAAACAAGATTAAACAATAACCTACCTTAATTTTTTTTTAATCTCCTTTTAAACTCTCCCAAAAAAACTCTCCTTGTGGAAGATGAAAAACTTTTTGGGGAAGTCAACGGATGCAAATCAAGTGAGCTAATTAAAGCTCCAGATAGAGATTAAAATAACAAAATGTTGTAATTTCTGTTTTAAAGAACATTAGTCAAAACTGATTTCTTTACTTCTTTTTTTTTTACAAAGCATGTCTGTGATTGATATTGACATATATTAAACATATTAAACACCAGCATGGCTGAGAAATAGCTAAATTTGTGAGAGCACATACAAGATTAAAGAACTGCAACACAGCGCTAGGACATCAGGTCGGAGGATGTGGTCCTGCTGACTCCCCTCTGAATTTTCTTTCAATAAACACAGGTTTGGGAGAACAGACTGTGTGACCCACCCCTCTAACTACAGCCTTGAGGGTTAAAAATAAACATCAGTGACCCAGGCACGCGTTCTTTTTAATTCAGTTTCTGCTTTGCTTTCAGCACACGTAGGCAATGTGTCCCTACTTTATCTCAGAATATTAATGAGTGCTGTGATATTAATTAAAATGTATGACACACATTATTAGATCAAAGTGTAGCACAGATCAGAATGTCAAAACATTTTTTATGTCTTATTATCTTTAATAGAACAGAATGTAAAGTTTTGAGTCAAAAGTTAGTTTAAAGTCATACAACATGCCAATGATTTATTCATGCCAGCAACAAACTGACAAGATGTGGTCTGATGCTAACACCATGCTAATGTGCTACTGCGCTACTGCTTTCTGTCACCAGCATATTAAGTTATATCATAGGAGCAAAAGGTCCAAAAATACATGAATGTGAGCCAGTTCATGGTAGCAGCATGCTAGTGACTCCTAGCAACATTGTAATGAGTAACCATCTATTGCTAGAATAACACAATTAGTTGTCATCTATTACTTGCTCCTGGTATAAATGTGTATCCTGAGTGTGCACAAATTATTTAATAAGAAACATTACTAATATTGCAAACAACATGCTAGAAAGATGTTGATTCCAGTTAGCAACATGCTACTTTGTTGCTAATTTATGTTGCACATCAAGTGAATTCTTTCTGAAAGAACCAGATGCTTGTTGTGCAAACCACATGCTAACAAGATGCTAATCCACGCACTAGTTCATACTATCAAAAGGGTAATTCATGTTAGTAGCATGCTAGTCTAAGTGAGCACCAATCTTTGCATTATTAGACCATTCACAGACCGTTTCAAACACTCAGGATATAGTAAACTATTGCATGGTCAGTTTATTCAGACCAAAATCAACGTTGGTCATCAGAAAATTGCCCTTAGAATTCTTAAAAACAGTAACTGCACGGAAAATAAATTCAGGGAAAACATAAATGTATGTAGAGACAGGTTGACAGATGAGGTCAGACAGGAATCTCCGTTGACAATGATGTTTGCAGATGACATTGTGATTTGTAGTGAGAGCAGAGAGCAGGTGGAGGAAAACCTGGAAAGTTGGAGGTCAGCTCTAGAACGAAGAGGAATGAAAGTCAGTCGCAGCAAGACAGAATACATGTGTTTGAACGAGAGGGAGGGAAATAGAACAGTGAGGTTACAGGGGGCTGAGGTCAAGAAGGTGCAGGAGTTTAGGTATTTGGGGTCAACAGTCCAGTGTGACGGGGAGTGTGGAAAAGAGGTGAAGAGACGAGTGCAGGCAGGTTGGAGTGGATGGAGAAAAGTGTCAGGGGTGTTGTGTGACAGAAGAGTGTCAGCAAGAATCAAAGGAAAGGTGTACAGAACAGTAGTGAGACCAGCTATGATGTATGGGTTAGAGACTGTGGCAGTGAGGAAGAGACAAGAGGCAGAGATGGAAGTAGCAGAGATGAGGATGTTAAGGTTCAGTTTAGGAGTGACGAGGATGGACAAGATTAGGAACGAGCACATCAGAGGGACAGCTCAGGTTGGTTGTTTTGGAGACAAAGTCAGAGAGGCCAGGTTGAGATGGTTTGGACATGTGCAGAGGAGGGATAGTGGTTATATTGGAAGAAGGATGTTGGAGATGGAGATGCCAGGCAAGAGGTCAAGAGGAAGACCAAAGACAAGATATATGGATGTGCTGAAAGGACTTGAAGGTAGTTGGTGCAAGAGTAGAGGATACTGAGGACAGAGTTAGGTGGAAAAGGATGATTCGCTGTGGCGACCCCTAAACTGGGAACAGCCGAAAGGAAAAGAAGAAGAAGAAAGAAGAGACCAAATTCCATTGAATAAGACAGAGGTGCTTTCATGACAATTATAGAGAAACTGAAGTACTATAAATATTTAAATGTACAACAAACTGTACATAGAGTGGAATAGAAGACGAGGCCTTGAGCTCTGCAGAACAGCATCCCTCGAACACATCAGATAAAAACATGAAGAGTTCTCTGTTCTCAATGTTAACAACAGGAGCTTGTGAAATGCAATGTACAAAAACACTGTCTGTGGCACAACTGAGGGAGAGTCTGTGATAACTGACAAGGCCACTGACGTCATCCGGGTCATATCTGGAAGCAGTTTGCCAGTTTGAAGTAAAACACACACAGACAGTAGCTGGGGCTCTTGGGTTTGGGTGGGGGTATTGTGGATCATAATGAATAGATGCAGAGGAAAAATGCATTCGCTGTGTTTGTGTGAAAGCATCTCTGTATGAGACATGTGGTGCATTATGCATTTATGTGTATGTGGTTTTGGGGGGTGGTGGTAGAGGCTGGTAGCATTTAACATGATAATGGTGCCCAATTTGAATATAACGTCATGTGAATAATCAAACGTTCTGATGGTTGCAATCATAAGGCATTCCTGAATGAGATTGTTTTTAAATTTTGAGTTCAGCGTCTGTTTCAATTAAGAGAATGTTTCCATCTAGTGGTAAAAATACAACAATGCAGAACAACCTTTTGCTCTCATCATTCCCTGGATACTTGGTTTGTCCACATCCCACATATAGAACAGTTTTTAATTTAAAAAGAGTTTTATGTATTATAATGTAAATTTTATGAAAACGTTCGTTGTTCTCGTGCGATTTTACTTTTTATTGTTTTTTTTTTAATCATAATTAGACATGTAAAAATGTTGTGAGATAACATAACCAAATACAGTATTTAATTTTGAACTGATTGTTGGATTTTATGCAGTTGGCTCAGCGGTTCAAAGCCTTCCTAAGAGGGGTTTGCATGTTCTCCCGGTGCTTGCGTGGGTTTTCTCCACATGCTCCAGTCAAAAAACATGCTTTAGGTTAACTGAATCTAGCAAATTCCCCTTAGGAATGATTGTGTATGTGTGGTCCTGACTGATAAACTAGTGACCTTCCCGATTTACCCCAATATGTGGGTATACTTTTTTTTAAAAGGTCACCATTTTTTTGTCTGCTGTAGCTTCATTACACACATTTCTTGAAAATTGGAGGATTTTTACTTGTAAATCACAGAAGCTAAAGTTCAGTGTCTCAGAAAAAGTTGTTTTCTTAGGCTTCCTGGCCCTGGTAACAACAAAGGGAAAGAAAGCTGAATTTGAGTTTTGTTTTCAGATAAAATGCCATTTTTGTTGTACCTTACATTAAAAGATTTGTGTAAAATGGCTCTCAGAGACCTGACAAAATACAATTGGAAGTTTATTGTTCATATAAAAAGCGTTTTACAGTCCAAATTGAATCAAATAATGTTAAAATGCGTATAAAAGACTATACTACGCTTGTTTACTTTGTATCCCTGCCTTGAAACTTACTGTTACGGCCCTCAATTTATCTGGTCTAGGGGACTAATAATAAATAAGGGAATTTTAACATTAAAATGGAAAGTAAATGTATTGAACCAGATATTTATGGAAATAAAGATGGAAAATGGCAAAATACTTTACAAAGAGAATTTATTATCTAATACAACTTATTACAAGCCCCAAACGAATAAATGTGCAGACAAGAAAAAAAACAAAGAAACTCTTTCCCTAACTAAACAAGAAATAAGGGTGAAGGTACTTCTTCCCCTCACCCACTATCTATCCCTAAACAGAAATAAAGACAACAAATCACAAAACTAATGAGTCAAACACATGCAACAACAAAAACTTCTACCTGTGTTCTAAACAAACTGATCTTTATACAACTTAATGACTTTTTCTCTCTTACAAAACAATGCACTCCGGCTACTCGTCTTCCAGACTGGAAGTTGTTTTTTTTTAATAGTCCTCCCTTCACAGCGATTGGTGTATGCAAATTCTAGTGAGCCAAAATCCCCTTCACTGATTGGCTAAGAAGCAGACATCTCGTTGCTGATTGGTGGGAGTGATCAGGAAGCTGTTTCTTAAGGGAAGGAACCTGGAACACAGAAACAAACATACCTGCTAATAGCAGACATATATATTTAAATATGAACAAAAATAAACACGCAGGGCTTAACACTTACATCGTATTAAATGTATTAAAAATGTTTTATTTTTATTTGGAGCATTTTACATGTTTGATATGATCTTGAAATCGACAGAGATGACTGGCTGAAATAAACTGAAGTAAACACGGCATTTGAGAGTATTCGGTAGCCCACAGCACCCCCTGCTGGCAACAACTATATAAGTAGTAGAATATTAGTCTTTATATATATATATATATTTATATATCATTATATTTATACAACTTACTTTTATTCACAGATATTTTGATAAAATTTTGTACACATATTTTTAAAAATACAATAAATTGGTATTTTTGTTTATATACATCAAAAAGTTTAGCGTACCGTCTATGTCAACTCAACTAATTGAAAAAAAATAATAATCTAAACATGATTTTTGTATAAATGTTCTTCTGCAAACATTTATATTTGCTGATTTAGAGGGATTTGATACAAGTTTTAAATTTAAGTTTAATTTAGCTTTGTTTGCTCATGCAGAATCGCAGGCAGGTGAATTAAAGAAGTTTTCCATGTGTTAACAAAGCATCCTGGGACTTAAAGTAGCTCACTCAAATGAAAAATATTTTAATATTTTAATAAAGTTGGATTAATAACAAAAAAGCTGTGCCAATTAGAAAACAGTGTCAGTTTTATTTCAAACTGTGTTAATTAATTAAACAAATAAATGTTTAATGATGAAATTTGTTGAAAATTGCAGTCTAAATCATTTAAATGTCCCTTAACTATTAAGCAGTGTGTTTTGTTTAGTTAATTTTTACATGTAAACAAGCTCACTTTTAAATCCAAACCTTGAGTTTCGAACAACAACATCAGTTTGAAATCATACATTCTGCACATCCAGACCCCTCATTTTGTTGTTGGCGGTTGAGAGTGGAGGTTGTTTTTTGGAGGTTTTTTGAGTGTTTTGAAAATGTTTTGGCGCGGATGGCATCCTATGACCCCTTTTGGCCCAGGGTACTCACCACCTCCTCTGGTGCCATTTCCTCATGCAGGTAAGAAAACATCACTTCCTAAAGAAAACTGATGATTTCGTCCAGCTATTCGTACATTAAATATAAGTTACTTCTGTAAAAGTAAGAGGCTATTTTATATAAAGATAAACATATATTTTCATTAATATTTCCGTTTATTCTTATACCCAGTCAAAAAAAAGGAAGACAAATGAACCGTAACGAAAGCTCGTTACGAAAGTTTTTAATGTAGAGCTCACGTTACTTGATTAACACGGCATTTTATTACTAGATTTTAAGTTTTTATCGTAAAAACTAGTTTGCTGTACCAGTTTACTAGTTTACTTTACCAACATAGCTCAAATTGCTTCTCGTTTTGCTTGTTTGAGGCCGTTTAGTGTTTTGTGGCCAACAGTGTTGTTCGGTATGTTACGTTTGTGTAAAACGTTGTTATTAATGTATTTCCCGTGTTCTCGTCTTATTGTATTTTGCGTAGGGTTTCAACAAATAATCGATAATCGAAATTCGTTGTGAACGAATGCCGTTACCACAACAAATGCCGTTGTCAACGAAAGCCGTTGTCAACGAAACTCGATTAGTTGGGCTGCCACGTCGTTGAGAAGAGTAACCACAAAATGCACAAAATAAGACACAAAGGTCAACAGGAATACAAAGCCGCTCGCGCAATTGGGAAAAAAAACAATTTTGTAGCATTTTACATTAATCGGCATTTCACATTAAATCCCTGTTTCACACAGCATACGTGTCCGTCACGTCTGCGTCGAGTTTGCGTTACTGGGTCGGACTCGGATGGACGGAGCATGTACCTAGGTTGCTGTACAAATAATCGATAATCGAAATTCGTTGTGAACGAATGCCGTTGTCACAACGAAAGCCGTTGTCAACGAAAGCCGTTGTCAACGAAACTCGATTAGTTGGGCTGCGCAAGTCGTTGAGAAGAGTAACCACAAAATGCACAAAATAAGACACAAAGGTCAACAGGAATAAAAAGTCGCTCGCTCTATTAGAAAAAAAAAACAAAAAAAAAAACAATTTTGGAGCATTTTAAATTAATTTGCATTTCATATTAAATCCCTGTTTCACACTGCATACGTGTCCGTCACGTCTGCGTCGAGTTTGCGTTACTGGGTCGGATCGACGGAGCACGCACCTAGGTTGCTGTCACATAGTAGAAGTTGGCAAAGTGTAACTGTTGCGCCGACGGAGTGTAGATAATTAGCAACTTTGCTCCCAGACCTTCTACCACTGTTTACATGGATTTTTTTAAAAACAGTTGTACTCAAGTTTTTACTTTTGTGTGACTAAACAACTTTTCCATTTTAAAGGACCCCCCATGGCTCCTCCTGGCTACATGGCGCATCCCTCATTTATTTACCCGCCCCCCTATTATCCCAGTTACTTCCCCAACCCTCTGCCTCCACCTATCTTTTTCAACCCCACCCAGCCACCATTTGCACCGCTAGTGACCCCGGCGAGTCTAATGCCACATGAAAGTAAGTCATTAGTACCGGTAGTTACATAAATACTGTAGAATTTCACTTTAAAGATGAAATAACCATTTTTTTTACTGTGTCTAGATTTGAATCTCCCTCCTGCATGCATGCCTAAAGAGCGGCCGCCTGTTTTTGTTGGTCATGCGAACCTTCCTGTGGCTATTAAGACTCCCCTCAAAAGAAGTTCCAAGAAGAGGGAGGGTTCTAGGCCTAGCAGGACGCAAAGGTGGCTGGACAACATCCTCGACGATATTTTTGAGAGTGTTGATTTCTCTGCTGCTGATGGAGAAATTGTGGACAGGCTGCATGGATACCTACATAAGTTTAAAGGTACATCAGAGATTTCTGAGATCCTGAGCGAGCCAGATGTCCCTCCTCCTGCCACCAACGACATCAGAAAAAGAAAAAGGTCCTCTGACAACACCTCTGCGGTTTTGGATGTGCCACCAAAGAGGAGTCGCCCTGGGCTTTTTTAAATCACTTTTTTCTGACTCTGGCATCTAAATTAACCATCTCAAGGTGAGTCTCTAGGCTCTAGGTTGAAGAACTTCTTTATATTTCTATATTTATATTGAAGTTTCCATCTTTACTGAGATGTTGTGAACACCACAAGCTAATGTGTTCTCTAATGTTTGTTTTTAGATCCAGACTGTTAATCAAAGGTTCAAGTCCATGATGCTCCCCCAGACAGAAATGCCCTTTCCTTTTTTGGTTGAAAATTGACAGCATGTGCGATAATTTACAGTATTATAATACTGCTGGGATGTCACTACATCAGACACGTAAGTAAGGTTATTCTTTTTATTGAAGAGTTTGCTGTTTTGTAAAATGACAGTTTTATGGCAGAAAAAAATATGACACTTTATTACACCATAAACAAACCTTTTAGTTATGACACTTTAGAAAGATTGGATGTCAACATAACATTTTGGCACTGTGTAGATCTACTGTGTGTATTACTGTATTAAAAAAACTATTATTTGATTGTTATATTACTATTTACTATAAGAAGTAGTAGAATGTATAAGAAAAATAATATTGCACGTTCTTTTTTTGTACTTGAAAAATCTCGTAGTGTAACTACAGACAATGACAAAAACACAGTGTAACAACTAGAAATATGTTCTGTAATAACGACATTAATTTTTTGTAAATTGTTTTATATTTTACAGACCATCATTCATGGCAGATGCGAGCTGGGGGGGTGTCATGGCAAAAGGCTGAACAGGTTTTCCTCTGGGTACCCATTTATCAATACAGGTATGTTTTTAGATTTTCTTTCAACAAAAACTTGGATTTTTTTCTTACAAAACATGTGCTTTCTTTTAGAGAGGGTGAGGAATTCAACTGAACAATTGCACGACAAAAGAAAAATCCCCCCCAATGAGATTGTAAGAGTTTATTTTTATTTATATTATATACAACTGACTATATGAGCTCTGTTGGGTTACCTAAATAATTTGTATGTGATTATGTAATTTTTTCACAGTTTTAAGTTAATTATTTTATATGTTACAGACCATCATTCATGGCAGATGCGAGCTGGGGGGGTGTCGTGGCAGGAGGCTGAACAGGTTTTCCTCTGGGTACCCATTTATCAACAAAGGTATGTTTTTAATTTCTCTTTCAACAAAAACTTGGATTTTTTTCTTATACAACATGTGCTTTCTTTTAGTGAGGGTGACGAATTCAACAGAACAATTAACAACTGCGATGAACTGGCGACCTGTCCAGGGTGTACCCTCGCCTCTCACCCAATGTGCGCTGGAGATAGGCACCGGCAGACCCCTGTGACCCCAGAAAAGGGAATAAGCGGGTTGGAAAATGAAAGGATGAATTGCACAACAAATGAAAAATCTCCCCAACAAGACTGTAAGAGTTAATTTTATTTTTTATTTTTTTATATGTAGTATATACATTATTAATTTTAACCAATTATTTAACTGTTATATATTAATAACTGTTTTTCTCTGCATTTTTTTACAGATTGATGACTTGTCCTCATGGAAAAATGTTAAATCATCAATAAAGTTTGGTGTGAGATAATGATTTTGAGCAATATCATTTATTGTAGTTAAAGTTCATCCCAGGCGGCATGGTGGTGCAGTGAGAAGCACTGTTCGAGTGGGTAACTCAAGGCTTCTGGTTCGAGGCTTGCCAGTTTGCAAATAAAAAAACTGACAGACAGAGAGAGAGTTTACACACGAGTCAATGCAGTCTCTTAAAACTTGTTTTGTAATTACGAACAAGAATTTGAGAAGGACAATTTGACCCTTGGCTGCCTTAAAATGGTCTTTAAAAACTTTGTCTACTGAGAAATATCAAAAATAATTGAAACAGTTTCTGTAAATAACATAACTTCTGAGGAAATAATGTTTCAAGTTCTTCGTTTCCCTATAGTCTTGGACGGAAATCATTCTGCAGCCAGCCGATCGTTGAGCACTGAAGGTACGAAGGCACCTTTTGTACGATTAATGGCAGCCCCATGAACCCCTTTCAGACAAGTTATGGATCTGTGTCATGAGTTATCTGATATAATTTGGACCCTCTTACTCAAACTTTCTAGAGCCAAGACTGTTTATGCTAACAACTTTTTATAAGTATAATTAAAAAACAAAATTATTTTTTTTGTACACGCCAGTTTGAATGAGCCACATGATGTGATTTTCCAGTATGCAAAATTTGGAATTAATTTTCCAACAGCTGCTCGGTTGCCATGAAATTTGTCCCAAATATTTTACCGAGCATTCTGATGAAAAGTTATTTAACATAGTGACTGTTATAAGAACCTCCTGTGAGGCTGAGGAGATACAGAGAATTGATTAAAAAAATTCCCTATCAGTCCAAACATAATAAAAAAAAAAAGGTTTTAATTTGATTGGAACACAGACCCTTTCTTTTTTTTTTTAGGAAAAAGCACCAATATATACTTAAAATTTGGAAGATAAACTTATTTTGAAAAGAATTAAACACTAACAACCTTTGCTGTCTTTAGCCTTAGGTCAAAAATCTAGTAATGCTGTTACTACAAATGCATTAACATATCTCTACAAAAATAAGCATGCCTCTATGAGCCAGTCTTACACCTGGCTATACCTAACCTTAACAGTTTAGAGTCAGACTGACCGGATGGACTTGAGGCATGGCGTTATGGTCAGAAGTTCCCCATAGTCGAAGAACTCGACATTCATCTGCGTTCTCGACTGTAAGGGAACGTCTAGGTTACCTTACGTAACCCCTGTTCCCTAAAAGAGGGAACGCAGACGTTTCCATGCCATGCTGCCGCCCAAGTCGCTGAATCTGAGGCGCAGAGAGGTAAGTAGGTTCGGCTCCTCGGAAGAAGCAGAATGAGTGTAGAGGCAAGCGCTCCTCTTATAGAGCGGCTGATTGCTAATCACCTACACTCGCAAATCAATTAATTTGCCCGTTAAAACTCGGTACCACCTCCCAGGTTCGGTAAGTCCCCATAGCCGAAGAACTCGACATTCGTCTGCGTTCCCTCCTTTAGGGAACGGGGGTTACGTAAGGTAACCTAGACGTTTTTAATTTAAAAAGAGTTTTATGTACTATAATGTAAATTTTATGAAAATGTTGCATTCGTTGTTCTCGTGCGATTTTACTTTTTATTGTTTTGTTTTGTTTTTAATCATAATTAGACATGTAAAAATGTTGTGAGATAACATAACCAAATACAGTATTTAATTTTGAACTGATTGTTGGATTTTATGCAGTTGGCTCAGCGGTTCAAAGCCTTCCTAAGAGGAGTTTGCATGTTCTCCCGGTGCTTGCGTGGGTTTTCTCCACATGCTCCAGTCAAAAAACATGCTTTAGGTTAACTGAATCTAGCAAATTCCCCTTAGGAATGATTGTGTATGTGTGGTCCTGACTGATAAACTAGTGACCTTCCCGATTTACCCCAATATGTGGGTATACTTTTTTTTAAAGGTCACCATTTTTTGTCTGCTGTAGCTTCATTACACACATTTCTTGAAAATTGGAGGATTTTTACTTGTAAATCACAGAAGCTAAAGTTCAGTGTCTCAGAAAAAGTTGTTTTCTTAGGCTTCCTGGCCCTGGTAACAACAAAGGGAAAGAAAGCTGAATTTGAGTTTTGTTTTCAGATAAAATGCCATTTTTGTTGTACCTTACATTAAAAGATTTGTGTAAAATGGCTCTCAGAGACCTGACAAAATACAATTGGAAGTTCATTGTTCATATAAAAAGCGTTTTACAGTCCAAATTGAATCAAATAATGTTAAAATGTGTATAAAAGGATATATTATGCTTGTTTACTTCCCCAGACGGGAAGTTATTTTTTTTTTATAGTCCTCCCCTTCACAGCGATTGATGTATGCAAATTCTGGTGAGCCAACATCCCCTTCACTGATTGGCTAAGAAGCAGACATCTCGTTGCTGATTGGTGGGAGTGATCAGGAAGCTGTTTCTTAAGGGAAGGAACCTGCAACACAGAAACAAACATACCTGCTAACAGCAGACATATATATTTAAATATGAACAAAAATAAACTGAAGTAAACAAAGCATTTGAGAGTATTCGGTAGCCCACAGCACCCCCTGCTGGCAACAACTATATTACTTTACAATTGCCCATGAGCCCTGATATTTATATATATATATACATACACACATCTACCAAATTCATGAACTGGCAACTGCCAAATACAATTTAATCTGAAAGGGGGGCACGGCTGGCATGGGCTGGTTTCGTTGTTTTGCTGTAAAGGATGTAATTGCTCGATTATCAATCATGAACAACTATTACTTTTCCATAAGTCTGTAAATTCTAGCTGTTCTTGAGATTAATCAAGTTTTGAACAGTAAATGTACATTTGAACATTGCACACTTCTCTCAATGTGCAGCACAGAAACATACTCCATAAAACAAACAGATTCTTATTTGAATTCAACTTCCTTCTTCCATTGATTAAATGGGAATTTTTAGAAATCCAGCTGTAACAAAATAAGCAAACCATTCACCAATAAGCTGCGTGATTTGATGCATACAGTGGTACCCCGAGATACAAAAGAAATGCGTTCCAGGGTAACGTTCGTATGTCGAACAATTCATATCTTGAAGCAAGTTTTACATGTAAAACGCCTAATCCGTGCAACGGCTCTCAAAAATAACAGTATAAGTAGATCAAAAAATGGAAAACCAGAGAAAAATCAAGTAACGTTTCTTCAATCCTTGAATCTAAACATTGTTAATGTAATAAATTATAATAAAACACGCACAAAATACATAATAGGTACACAAATGTGAAACCTTACCTTGAATGAAGCGATGTGTCGGAGGAGGTGGAACGGATGGCGGAAACATTACAGCACTGCATATGAAAGTTTCTCGAGATATTTCACAAATTATTAACACCAACACGATTTCAAGCACAAGTGGAGAGAATACCGAGCGTGTGAGAAGGGATGGAGAGACGCTTCTGAGAGGGGGTTTCTCTAACTTGCGCTACAGAACAGCACTTTCTGTTACGACATTTGTTATAGAACATTATTGGTAATCTATACATAATGTTTTGCTCGATTTAAAACTGAATTAAAGTGTTTAAAGGCGCCTTTATCAGCCCCTTAAAGCAAACTTTCTTCATAGGGAGAAAGTAGCGCAAGGACGCGGCAGCGAAGCGTGACGTCAGACAAAAAAAGTGGAAAATAGAGCAGAAATGTTTGTTATTGTTCGTATCTCGAAGCAAAAAATTTCCCGCGAGACCTTTAGTATCTCGAACATTTCGTAACTCGAAGCATTCGTATCTCGGGGTACCACTGTATTTCACTTTTATAGCACAAAGCGTGAGTTGATTGGTCAGCTATGGTAGTAAAAATGTTGCTTGTCACTCTGACTTCAACAATAACTGAGCAATAACCAGCTCTCATTTTACTACAAGTGGAAAGTTTCAGGACGTAAGAACAGAAGGTGATTACATCATGTAAAGGATTCCTCCAGGACTCACTTCGCCGTGGAAAGGGGCCCAATGTAAATGTACGGGCTGATGACAGAAGGGCAATAGGGTACAAGACTTTGAATGAAGAGTTAATGAATAAAACCTACCCTTCAAACTCACATTCTACATTTTGATCAAAACATTTATCAATGGCTGACAGAAAATCACCTGTTAGTCTGAGTCAAACTACATCTGCCATATTGTAAGCTCATTACAAACATTAATGCATACACATGAGATACAATTCAAATTTAAGGCAAACAAATACTAAGCTTACAACAATAAAACAAGGGGAAATTAATAAAATAACTAGCATAAAAATCTCTTAAAAAAGTTAGTAACTGCTCTATTAACCCTTGTAGGGTCTTCGTTTTTGTGTTACACAGGGGGTCCTGCTGGGTCTGGTGGACCCATGGCATTTTAAGGTCCTTAATTCAACATATTGAATTCTCTTTTCTTTTTTTTTAAACTCAACAGATGTTCATCACATTTTTAAGTAATATAAACAATACCTTTTACATTTTTTTTCCTTCACCTGTGTCAAATCAGATGATTATGAATAAAAGTGCTACTCGTTTTTGTTTATTTTCTTATCAAAATGTAAAAACACAAGGAAATGCATCATAAAACAGCAATAATTCCTCATTGTCTTGATGATTGTCTTGATGGGGTATGTCATAAAAAGGTCAAAAGAAGATCTGATGTCGTGTGCATGAGTGACTCCCAAACGTGTAGGTCCTGGTATCATCCAAATCACATTGGCAGCCAGGCGGGGGGCTTCGTTTTTGAGCAGGACGACCATTCAATTCTGCCATATTTTGACATCCATATGTCCTTTCTAAGCTGCTGACAGTCTGATCCTATGCCGGGCTGCTCAGTGGCTGATCTTGTAAATTCTTGCTGGCGGCCTGGTCCTAAAGTTCTTTTTCATTTTGAAGCAGGCTGATAGGCTTGTCCTGGCCACAGCTGTTCAGAGGCTTGCCCTTGCTGTTCATATCGTCCAGACTGAGGAAGGTCTGGTCCTGAGTCTCTTTTACTTTTCTGACCTGGCTGATCTTCATCCACTTCTTCAAACTCAGTGTCAGAATTTTCAGAAATATGTTCCAAACATCTTCCTCTGCTTCATCTTCAAATCCATCTGTCTCTTCCAGTATCATATGTATTTAGCAGACACTTTCATCCAAAGCGACTTACATTGGGAGTAAACATCAAGCAGTTTGGTACAAAGTGGATTGATCAGAAGACATACACATAGAACACTTTCAAGCTAGTACAGAATTCAAATCAGTGCTTCAGAGGGTTTTTTTATTTTTTATTTTTATTTTTTTAAGTTAGTAAGTGTTCTCTAAAGAGTAGAGTTTTTAGCTGCTTTTTGAAGGTGTAAAGAGATTCAGGGACGGCAATGGAATTCCACCAGCCAGGAACTGTGAAGGAGAAGGTCCTGGTGAGAGATTTTTTGCCGCTCTGAGATGGGACCAACAGACGCTGTTCATTTTCTGAACGGAGGCGTCTGGAGGGGACGTAGAGCTGGAGGAGATTGTGAAGGTATGAAGGAGTGGAGCTTGTGACTGTCCTGTATGTCAGCGTCAAAGATTTGAACTCAGTTGTACCGCAGTATCAGTTGTACTGCAGTCTGAACTGAGAATCGCTTTGCCATCTTGTGTAGTATATGGAACCACACTGACCAAGATATTTATACTGTCTCTCCAAGCTTCATTCCCGCAGGGCAGAGAGTGAAACATGTGGGAATGTGGGTGCAAATATTGTTGGGTGCTCCAAATTTACAACATTGTTGCAACCTTGTGTGGGAACCGTATTACTTTCTCCCTTCAACACACATATATACACACACACACACACACACACACGCGCACGCACGTATGCACACACACCCACACCCACCAACACACATGTAGGGAAATTGAGAGTACACAGGACCTAAGATTTCAACACTTTAACTAGCCCTGGGTCCAGTGGACCCGAAGACCCTGTATGTAATACAAATGTGAAGGAGGGGGATGCCTGGGGGGGGTTAATGATTTTTTTTCTGATTATTGTCCCTCACAGAAAATGAGCCAAGGCCAATGAATCTCAGTTTGAAAAAATATTTATTTGTATAGTTTTTTTAATGATGAAAATTGAAAACGGGTCCCACAGACCCGAAGACCTTACAAGGGTTAAGAGGACTCAATTAGTTATTATAAATGCTTTAAAAATTCCATAATCTCCCTTTAAAAGGCTGGGTACACATTTAAAAATATGCCACAGTCCTGTGGCATGGTGCAATGGTAGTCCGTAGCACACTTATGCGTGCTTCGAATCCCAAGCCAGTCATTAATAAGTGATTGAAAGGTGTGTTACTATGGTAATACAGGTATAGAAGGTGTTTTTATAGTGGGATATTTTCATCCACGTGTCATTTGTTCATTATATTTTCAATTTAAAAATTAAAACAAAAATAAATTTAAACAGAGGAACAATCGAAAAGAAAATTAATATTGAAAAAGCCACATTTTTCCTTCTGGTTTGAAAAAACAGAAAAGTGATTCATATTTATAATATTATTTTCATATGATCTAATACACTGATTTGTGTTGCACAGTGAGTTTTTTTTAACTGTTAATTTATTCTAACATGCAAAATGACTCGACCATGAATAATGTAGATCAAAAAAAGAAAGAAGAAAAAAAAGATGTCATTGCATAATCTAATGCTATGAAAATCAGATGATAACACGTCATAATGTAAAATCAGATGAATGCTGTCTCTATATGACTAATACTGACTAAAAGCATGTATATGCCCAGAATAGTAGTCTTTTTATATATATATTTATATATCATTATACTTATACAACTTACTTTTATTCACAGATATTTTGATAACATTTTGTATACATATTTTTAAAAATACAATAAATATATATTTTTATTTATATACATCAAAAAGTTTAGCGTACCGTCTATGTCAACTCAACTAATTGAAAAAAAAAATAATAATAATCTAAACATGATTTTTGTATAAATGTTCTTCTGCAAACAGATGATTTAGAAGGATTTGATACAAGTTTTAAATTTAAGTTTAATTTACCTTTGTTTGCTCATGCAGAATCGCAGGCAGGTGAATTAAAGAAGTTTTCCATGTGTTAACAAAGCATCCTGGGACTTAAAATAGCTCACTCAAATGAAAAATATATTAATATTTTAATAAAGTTGGATTAATAACAAAAAAAGCTGTGCCAATTAGAAAACAGTGTCAGTTTTATTTCAAACTGTGTAATTAATTAAACAAATAAATGTTTAATAATGAAATTTGTTGAAAATTGCAGTCTAAATCATTTAAATGTCCCTTAACTATTAAGCAGTGTGTTTTGTTCAGTTAATTTTTGCATGTAAACAAGCTCACTTTTAAATCCAAACCTTGAGTTTCGAACAACAACATCAGTTTGAAATCATACATTCTGCACATCCAGACCCCTCATTTTGTTGTTGGCGATTGAGAGTGGAGGTTGTTTTTTGGAGGTTTTTTGAGTGTTTTGGAAATGTTTTGGCGCGGATGGCATCCTATGACCCCTTTTGGCCCAGGGTACTCACCACCTCCTCTGGTGCCATTTCCTCATGCAGGTAAGAAAACATCACTTCCTAAAGAAAACTGATGATTTCGTCCAGCTATTCGTACATTAAATATAAGTTACTTCTGTAAAAGTAAGAGGCTATTTTATATAAAGATAAACATATATTTTCATTAATATTTCCGTTTATTCCTACCTAGTCAAAAAAAGGAAGACAAATGAACCGTAACGAAAGCTCGTTACGAAAGTTTTTAATGTAGAGCCCACGTTACTTGATTAACACGGCATTTTATTACTAGATTTTAAGTTTTTATCGTAAAAACTAGTTTGCTGTACCAGTTTACTAGTTTACTTTACCAACATAGCTCAAATTGCTTCTCGTTTTGCTTGTTTGAGGCCGTTTAGTGTTTTGTGGCCAACAGTGTTGTTCGGTATGTTACGTTTGTGTAAAACGTTGTTATTAATGTATTTCCCGTGTTCTCGTCTTATTGTATTTTGCGTAGGGTTTCAACAAATAATCGATAATCGAAAGTCGTTGTGAACGAATGCCGTTACCACAACAAATGCCGTTGTCAACGAAAGCCGTTGTCAACGAAACTCGATTAGTTGGGCTGCCACGTCGTTGAGAAGAGTAACCACAAAATGCACAAAATAAGACACAAAGGTCAACAGGAATACAAAGCCGCTCGCGCAATTGGGAAAAAAACAATTTTGTAGCATTTTACATTAATCAGCATTTCACATTAAATCCTTGTTTCACACAGCATACGTGTCCGTCACGTCTGCGTCGAGTTTGCGTTACTGGGTCGGACTCGGATGGACGGAGCATGTACCTAGGTTGCTGTACAAATAATCGATAATCGAAATTCGTTGTGAACGATTGCCGTTGTCACAACGAAAGCCGTTGTCAACGAAAGCCGTTGTCAACGAAACTCGATTAGTTGGGCTGCAAATGCACAAAATAAGACACAAAGGTCAACAGGAATACAAAGTCGCTCGCTCAATTGAAAAAAAAAAAACAATTTTGGAGCATTTTAAATTAATCGGCATTTCATATTAAATCCCTGTTTCACACTGCATACGTGTCCGTCACGTCTGCGTCGAGTTTGCGTTACTGGGTCGGATCGACGGAGCACGCACCTAGGTTGCTGTCACATAGTAGAAGTTGGCAAAGTGTAACTGTTGCGCCGACAGAGTGTAGATAATTAGCAACTTTGCTCCCAGACCTTCTACCACTGTTTACATGGATTTTTTAAAAACAGTTGTACTCAAGTTTTTACTTTTGTGTGACTAAACAACTTTTCCATTTTAAAGGACCCCCCATGGCTCCTCCTGGCTACATGGCGCATCCCTCATTTATTTACCCGTCCCCCTATTTTCCCAGTTACTTCCCCAACCCTCTGCCTCCACCTATCTTTTTCAACCCCACCCAGCCACCATTTGCACCGCTTGTGACCCCGGCGAGTCTAATGCCACATGAAAGTAAGTCATTAATACCGGTAGTTACATAAATACTGTAGAATTTCACTTTAAAGATGAAATAACCATTTTTTTTACTGTGTCTAGATATGAATCTCCGTCCTGCATGCATGCCTAAAGAGCGGCCGCCTGTTTTTGTTGGTCATGCGAACCTTCCTGTGGCTATTAAGACTCCCCTCAAAAGAAGTTCCAAGAAGAGGGAGGGTTCTAGGCCTAGCAGGACGCAAAGGTGGCTGGACAACATCCTCGACGATATTTTTGAGAGTGTTGATTTCTCTGCTGCTGATGGAGAAATTGTGGACAGGCTGCATGGATACCTACATAAGTTTGAAGGTACATCAGAGATTTCGGAGATCCTAAGCGAGCCAGATGTCCCTCCTCCTGCCACCAACGACATCAGAAAAAGAAAAAGGTCCTCTGACAACACCTCTGCGGTTTTGGATGTGCCACCAAAGAGGAGTCGCCCTGGGCTTTTTTAAATCACTTTTTTCTGACTCTGGCATCTAAATTAACCATCTCAAGGTGAGTCTCTAGGCTCTAGGTTGAAGAACTTCTTTATATTTCTATATTTATATTGAAGTTTCCATCTTTACTGAGATGTTGTGAACACCACAAGCTAATGTGTTCTCTAATGTTTGTTTTTAGATCCAGACTGTTAATCAAAGGTTCAAGTCCATGATGCTCCCCCAGACAGAAATGCCCTTTCCTTTTTTGGTTGAAAATTGACAGCATGTGCGATAATTTACAGTATTATAATACTGCTGGGATGTCACAACATCAGACACGTAAGTAAGGTTATTCTTTTTATTGAAGAGTTTGCTGAAAATGAAAGTTTTATGGCAGAAAAAAATATGACACTTTATTACACCATAAACAAACCTTTTAGTTATGACACTTTAGAAAGATTGAATGTCAACATAACATTTTGGTACTGTGTAGATCTACTGTGTGTATTACTGTATTAAAAAACTATTATTTGATTGTTATATTACTGTATTTACTATAAGAAGTAGTAGAATGTATAAGAAAAATAATATTGCACATTCTTTTTTTGTACTTGAAAAATCTCGTAGTGTATCTACAGACAATAACAAAAACACAGTGTAACAACTAGAAATATGTTCTGTAATAACGACATTAATTTTTTGTAAATTGTTTTATATTTTACAGACCATCATTCATGGCAGATGCGAGCTGGGGGGGTGTCGTGGCAGGAGGCTGAACAGATTTTTCTCTGGGGGCCCATTTATCAATACAGGTATGTTTTTCATTTTTCTTTCAACAAAAAACTTTTTTCTTATACAACCTGTGCTTTCTTTTAGTGAGGGTGACGAATCCCAAAGAACAATTGCACGACAAATGAAAAATCCCCCCCAAGGAGAATGTAAGTTCATTTTATTTAATATTTTTAATATGTAGCATATACAACTGACTATATGAGCTCTGTTGAGTTGCCTAAATAATTTATATGCGATTATGTATTTTTTTTACAGTTTTTCATTAATTGTTTTATATTTTACAGGCCATCATTCATGGCAGATGCGAGCTGGGGGGGGGCGTCGTGGCAGGAGGCTGAACAGATTTTCCTCTGGGGGCCCATTTATCAACACAGGTATGTTTTTTATTTTTCTTTCAACAAAAAACTTGGATTTTTTTCTTATACAACATGTGCTTTCTTTTAGTGAGGGTGACGAATTCAACAGAACAATTAACAACTGCGATGAACTGGCGACCTGTCCAGGGTGTACCCTCGCCTCTCACCCAATGTGCGCTGGAGATAGGCACCGGCAGACCCCAGAAAAGGGAATAAGCGGGTTGGAAAATGAATGGATGAATTGCACAACAAATGAAAAATCTCCCCAACAAGACTGTAAGAGTTAATTTTATTTTTTATTTTTTTATATGTAGTATATACATTATTAATTTTAACCAATTATTTAACTGTTATATATTAATAACTGTTTTTCTCTGCATTTTTTTACAGATTGATGACTTGTCCTCATGGAAAAATGTAAATCATCAATAAAGTTTGGTGTGAGATAATGATTTTGAGCAATATCATTTATTATAGTTAAAGTTCATCCCAGGCGGCACGGTGGTGCAGTGAGAAGCACTGTTCGAGTGGGTAACTGAAGGCTTTTGGATCGAGGCTTGCCAGTTTTAAATAAAAAAACTGACAGACAGAGAGAGAGTTTACACACGAGTCAATGCAGTCTCTTAAAACTTGTTTTGTAATTCCGAACAAGAATTTGAGAAGGACAATTTGACCCTTGGCTGCCTTAAAATGGTCTTTAAAAACTTTGTCTACTGAGAAATATCAAAAATAATTAAAACAGTTTCTGTAAATAACATAACTTCTGAGGAAATAATTTTTCAAGTTCTTTGTTTCCCTATAGTCTTGGACGGAAGTCATTCTGCAGCCAGCCGATCGTTGAGCACTGAGCACTGAAGGTACGAAGGCACCTTTTGTACGATTAATGGCAGCCCCATGAACCCCTTTCAGACAAGTTATGGATCTGTGTCATGAGTTATCTGATATAATTTGGACCCTCTTACTCAAACTTTCTAGAGCCAAGACTGTTTATGCTAACAACTTTTTATAAGTATAATTAAAAAAACATTATTATTTTTTTTGTACACGCCAGTTTGAATGAGACACATGATGTGATTTTCCAGTATGCAAAATTTGGAATTAATTTTCCAACAGCTGCTCGGTTGCCATGAAATTTGTCCCAAATATTTTTTTCCGAGCATTCTGATGAAAAGTTATTTAACATAGTGACTGTTATAAGAACCTCCTGTGAGGCTGAGGAAATACAGAGAATTGATTAAAAAAATTCCCTATCAGAGAGAATAGAGGGGAGGTTGTGTCAAAATTTTGAGTTTGATGGATGACCTTAATGACCTTATGTAAATGAGTGGGTGAATATTCCCCCCCCCCACCACCACTACCACGTGTACGTGCGCACGCAGTCTCTCTCCCTCTCTCCCTCCCATCCCTCCTCTCCGGGAAGAGTGATGTCACTTTGGGGTAGTATATAAAATGTAGTTTAATTTAAATGTGTATGTGTGTTTTGGGGTGTAAAACTGTTCACAAGAGAGATGGCAAAGATGAGTTCACCTAACGGTACGGTGTGGAATGAAGAGATGATTGAGTTTCTTTCAAAGGCACCTAGAAAACCAAAGGGTTATCTTACATTGACAAAATTTCTACACGATGATATAACTTTTGTGAAGGAGGAATACAGTTTGTCAGGCGGCGGTGTTTTCGGATACTTATTTAACAAGTCGGATCGAGTTGTGACTCTCTACACAATCGGTGTCAAGGATGTCTTTTGGTTCGAGACTCCCTGTCTCACCATCCATGCAAAAGACTGGAAGTTGTTTTATTCCAAGGTCTCGGGAGATGTGCACGGAATCGGAGAGAGTCCGTTATTTGTTGCTGACTGGAATGGTGTGACTCCTAACACCAGGTATCGTCTTGTTACCGATCATTCAAAGAAGGCTCCTGATGAGTGTATCTACATATTTTTCTGCAAGGATAAGACAAAGATCGATGATGACTATTGTGTGACCGAGAGAAGTGATCATCATGAACACTATGAGATGCAGTTTGTGGTCAAGTGGAGAGATCTACATCTGGCGGATGATATTTTTTCAACCATCAATAAACTCTTTGGGTGGTGTGACATGTACGAGGGATACACCAAAGTGAAAACCAAACTCTTTCACCCAGAAAGATTCAGAAAAAATGGGTGTGGATCACTACCGGCTCCTCCCATTCAGTACAACATTTAAACCCCTCACAACCCCCGCAATTTATCCCTCCAAAATGGCTGAGAAGAGTACACCCAAGTCCAGACGCACGCTCACCACCCTGTTCGAAATGAATGCTGAAGAAAATGCTACAGACCATAATATGGAGAAACCGGTTGATTTTCAACGAGTGGATAATACTTACACAAACACCTCCTGGTTGGACAAATTCTGCAAAGAGTTGGGGCATCGAAACCTGACTTATCTGATGGAGTTGTGGAAACCCGCATACGCAACTTCATTTGACACTACGAATGGGTGCTTCAACGATGTGGGATTCAGAATCCTGAAAGGTGTGATTGTTATGGTGTTGGAGAGCCTCATCTATGCTAAGAGGAAGGACGTGTGCAACATTTGTGAGATCGACCACCCCAGTCAACTACAACATTCCTGCATTTATGATCCTCCTACATACTTCTTCAGTGCACACTTTGATGAAATTTGTCAGAATCTATTCAAGCCTGAACTCCAAACCATCATCGCACACGCTCTCGGCGAGTGTGGGTTAAAGACGCATCCGCAGAGGATCCACGGTGCCGCCGGGGCTATATTGCAGGAATTGAAAAACGAGCCATACATTGTTGACAAGCTGGAAGAGATCAGAAAGAACCTCCTGGATAAAAAGACTGAAACAATCATCTGCAACGCTGTCGATTCTTGGAAGAAGGGGGAGAGGTCCGATTAATTCAGAATGGGAAATATTTGCTGTCTGAATAATATTTGTAATCATCTGTTTAAATCTTATTACAAATACCAGTTGAGACGTCTGATGTATCAAGTTATCTTTGATGATGTGGTAAAAATTCGGTCGAGACGTGTAACAAATTTCTCAAATTTGATTACTGACGTACACTCTCTGTCAAATTCATGGAGTGAGATGATTAATGTTGTTCTCGAATCTGATAAAGCTAAGACCTCTATGATAAAAGTTGTTTTAGAAACAATATGTAAAAACTCTGAAGATATTCGACCTACCGATATACTCACTATGATTGTCTATGTAGTTGATGTTTGCTTAGCACTCCATTTAGAAAATGATAGAGTTTCTATAGGTAACATTGTTGATTCATCTGTAAATTTTATGATTGATAAAAACATATCCACGTGTATTCATTTTCTATACTATCTGGACAACTTGTAATTTTTTATTCTGGATGTATGTCTAAATTCATAATAAAACACTGTGTGATTAAACTTTGGAGCATCATTTCTTCAATATTCCTGATTCGTCAACATGAGTGAGGTTATGAGAGAGATTTACTACAACCCGTCGAATCCCGGATCACTCGGTGGGAAAAAAAGATTAAAAGACACCGTCTTTAAGGAAAGCGGACTTCGTCTGACTGAAGATGAAGTTTCAGAGTGGTTGTCAGGGGAGGATGCTTATACGTTACACAGGACTGCTCCTAAAACCTATAAACGGAATAAGGTGATGGTGTATGGGGTAGACGCACAGTTTCAAGCTGATTTGGCCGATATGACTGAATACTCAGAGGAGAATGATGGTTATAAGTACATACTGACATGTATAGATGTGTTTAGCAAATATGCTTGGGCACGTACGTTAAAAAATAAGACTGGGAAAGATGTCGCCGAAGCTTTTGCATCAATTCTAGCAGAGGGTCGCATTCCTCAAAAACTGCAGACGGATAATGGAACAGAGTTTTTCAATAAAAAATTTCAAGATTTGGTGAAAAAACACAACATCATTCATTTTGCGACCGCTTCAGACTTGAAAGCCAGCGTCGTAGAACGTTTTAATAGGACATTGAAAAGTAGAATGTGGAGATTCCTGACTGCTACAAATTCAAGACGGTACATAGATGTCTTAATGTTGGGTTACAACACCAGTTTCCACAAGAGTATCAAAATGAGACCGGTGGATGTCTGTAAAGATAACGAAGACTCTGTATTTCAAAACTTGTACGGATCTATAAAGAAAGACAAAATTGAATTCAAATATAAAGTGGGTGATGTTGTTAGAATTTCGAAAGTGAGAGGTCCATTTGCAAAAGGGTATAAACAGAACTACACCGAAGAATTTTTCACCATTTCAGCCTGCATTCCGAGACAACCGGTCGTCTACAAGTTGAGGGATTATGACAACGAGTCTATTGAAGGAGTGTTTTATGAACAAGAGATACAAAAAATTAGCGTGAGTAAAAACAAAGCGTTTAAGGTTGAGAAGATTTTAGGAGAGAAAAAGTAAGGTCGATCGACGCTCGTTTTAGTGAAATGGTTAGGGTGGCCATCTAAATTCAACAGCTACGTTGACAAAAAAACATTATTTGATACAGCCTGAAAGATTTTGTCACGGTCATGGATAAGGACGGTTTCTACGTTACACTACCTTGCAACGCTTCTCTCTCTACTTATCCTGAAAATAGGATAGGTTGTTACAAAACTAGACTAGCCATCCCCATTCACTTAAAAGGACAGTGGGAAGTCGGGTTGTCTGAAATTGAATACCCTCGAAGTTGGTATACTCTTCGTAAGGATGATTCATCGTTCAAAATATCAGTAGGTAGCAAAAGTAAGAATAGAGGTGATTTAACAGAGATGAGTCCTATTGTACCTTCTACCATCGTGAGGAAGAACATCCCCGCTGGATACTACAATGACATATCCATATTAATTAGGAGACTAAATGAAGCCATCGCCCCTCATGGAGTAATGTTTTATGAACGTATAAAAAATAAGGTGTATTTCCGAGCTATGCCTAACATTACACTCACATTCTATGGAAAGTTAGCCATCATCTTAGGCATGGACCCAGCGAGTGAGTTGGGTGATATCAATTACACCGGTCCGGATCAGACCAAAGAAATAGTCACATACGCCAAACATCAGGTCGACATTATCTCTGGATTTTACACAATGTATGTTTATACAGACATCATAGAGCACCAACCCGTTGGTGATTCGTTCGTACCCCTTCTGAGATGTGTACATATAACGGGTGAAAACACTGAGAACATCACTATTGGTTATGACAAGCCACATTACGCATCGATCAACAAATCGGTAATAAGTGATATCGACATAGAATTAAAGGACGATCAAAACAAGGAAATACGTTTTTCTTACGGAAAAGTTGTTGTGAAGCTACACTTCAGACGGGTAAAATAAAAATGGTTTACTATACGCCTCATCATCACCACACAAATGCTGGGGAATACATTGATTACTACAGAAATCAAGCCGGAGGAGAGTTATCTGGGTTTCAAGGGGCCCCAGTTCTTTACGGAAATGGTCTGGGTGGATTATTTAAAAACTTATTCAGAATGGCTATGCCGATATTAAAAAGAGGTTTTAGCATCTGAAGTCTGCAGCAAAAAGTATTGTTAGCGACGTTGTTACAAATGTTCTAACAAGAGCGAATACTGATGATGGAGCGCATCAGGCAGGTTCAGGCCTAATGGTCATGTCTCGTAAGAGATCTGCTAAACCGCCCGGTGTGAGGAGGCGTGGCCCACCATCGAAGAAAAAGAAACAGAACGACAAGAAAAGATCAGTCGCGACCAGAAAGCGAAAGAAGTCTACGGGTCGAAACGTAGGATTGAAGAGGAGTCTAAATACAATCTTTTAACATGGCGCTGCTACATCGTATGTCAGGAGAGTGTGTGAAGTCGGAATTGGACATATTCACCGTACCGATGACTCAGACGGTTATTGATAAAAGCACATATTTGGAGGTACCCCCTCTTTCGGCCATAACAGATACTGCACCTCTGGAATTTTTCATCGCCGGAAACGGTGAAGATTACGTTGATTTGAATAACACATTGGTATATCTACGTGTTAAAATCACAAGACCAAATGGTGCTGATATCGCAGACCCTGCAAAAGTTGGTTTAATCAATTACCCGGGCGCCACTATTTTTTCACAAGTTGATATCAGCCTCGGGGATAGATTAATATCGCAGAGTTCAAGTACATACCCTTATCGAGCCATCATCGAGACTCTCATGAACTACAGCAAAGATGCGCTGGAATCTCTTTTCTCAGCAGGATTATTTTACAAAGATACAGCCGGCCACATGGATGTGAATGACCCTGCAGGGCGTAATGGTGGTTTGACAAAGAGGGCTGGATATACGAGCGGGAGTAAAGTTGTAGAGTTGCTTGCTCCTATTCACGCCGACATATTTTTTCAGGAGAAGTTGATACTAAATGGTGTCGATATAAAGATTCGAATGATTAGAGGAAAAGATGAATTCTGTCTGATGAGGAGTGACGACGTTGCCTACAAACTCCACATTGTGTCTGCGTCTTTGTTTATCAAAAAGGTGTCAGTCTCCCCCAGCGTCAGGCTGGGGCATGCACAAGCTCTTCTCTCAGCAACTGCAAAGTACCCGATAGATAGGGTTTGTGTGAAAAATTTCTCCATACCCGCAGGCTCTCGGGTTTTAAATCAGGAGAATCTATTTCTGGGCGTGCTCCCAAAGTCACTAGTACTGGGTTTTATCGATAACGATGCATTCACAGGATCGTATGAAAAAAACCCATTTAACTTTAAACATTGCGATTTGGAGTATCTCACCATTTCTTCAGAAGGGCAGCAATTCCCCACAAAACCGTTACAGCCAAATTTTCAGACAGGAGCTGCCGTGAGGGAGTTTTACCAGCTGGCTGGTGCAACCGGCAGACACCTGAGAAATCAAGCGCTCTCCATCGATAGGGATGACTTCCTAAACGGTTACACGTTGTACGCGTTCAATCTAACGCCTGATGAAGACTGCGGCCAACACGTATCCCTCATAAAAACGGGGAATATTAGACTGGAGGCACGTTTCAGAGAACCGTTGCAGAATACTGTTAATCTGATTGTTTATGCAGTGTTTGACAACATTATAGAAATCTCTAATCGCAGACAAGTACTGGCTGATTACTACTGAATATGAATACTATTCAACTGACCAACATTATGGATAGGATTGTGTGTGACAAGGAACATTTTCTCGGTGTACTACCATGCGATCGGCTTCCTGTAAACCCTGTGACGAGTTTACCAACGAGTGTGATAATCAACACACACCCGTCCACACTATCTGGAGAACATTGGTTAGCGGCATACTTTACCCGGGATGGAGTTTGCTGTTTTTTTGACAGTTTTGGTAACCCTCCAGACAGTCAACGTTTCTCATCATCTATAAACAGCTTTATAATCAACAACTCATCTAGAGTGATGTATTCAAAGCAACGTGTTCAAGATTTCATGACCGATACATGCGGACAGCATTGTATATTTTTCCTCTATCACCTTGTCTTAGGTTATGATTATACAATGTAATGGAGTTGTATTCTCATGATTGTATTGAAAATGATGGTATGGATTCATCGTTTGTAAAAAAGTTTAAACCGGTATGTAATGAAAAAAACAATTCATACATTTGTTGTATTCAATCATGCTGTATACCACAACCAATTATTAAATAAAGATGCTGAAAAGCAAATTTTTTTATCTCTTTTATTATAAAGTAAGACATTTCACACAATTATTGTAAAAGAATATTTCACACACCATTATTGAAAAAACAAAACACTCGCAGAAATCACAACGTTTCACACAATTATTGTAAAAGAATATTTCACACACCATTATTGAAAAAACAAAACACTCGCAGAAATCACAATGTTTCACACAATTATTGTAAAAGAATATTTCACACACCATTATTGAAAAAACAAAACACTCGTAGAAATCACAACGTTTCACACAATTATTGTAAAAGAATATTTCACACATCATTATTGAAAAAACAAAACACTCGCAGAAATATCACAACGTTTCACACAATTATAGAAAAAAAACAAAACATTCACATTTAACAGAATTTCAAAAATGCATCCAACTATCACGTTCAATCTTTTTTGATCTTCTTTTTTTTTTTTTCAAAAACACATGTGAATCCTCATCACTACCATCATCATCAAAACTCGTGAGCCGTTTACTTCTTAAAGTATGAATGACTTTCCTAACATTATGATTAGGTATTGTTGAAGCTGGAATGTTATTTTCTTCAAACGCTTGTAAAAACTCTTTCCAACCTATGGGTCGTCTATCATCCGTAACATGATGTGAATTCATTAAATTCTTAAATAGATCAACCATGTGAGATCCACGTATGACTCTGCCTTTAAACACAAACTCACCAGAGTCATTCCATGTTGATAACTCCTTGGCTTTCAACATTTTCTCCAAAATGTATTTAGTGTTTTTAACATTTCTCACAGAAACATTTTTCAACACTTCAGTCTCTACATCATCACTACCAATTTCTACCGAATCAGGAATAGTTTGATCCTGTTGTTGTTGTTGTTGTTCTTGTCGCTGTTGTTGTTGTAAAGAAAGCGCTAACATGTTACTCTCTTGATCACCTTTTTTCACAATTGTTAAAAACCTGTTGAGAACGCTAGCATAAAGCTTAGCCTTTTGATAATCGTCCATTTTTCCACTATGTAAAATGTTGCGTATTGATGTATCAAGATCAGATTCTACAACATTTTGAATGTTCTCACGAGGGGATGATGTCGTCATCGCTTGCAGCTGATGCTGCGGAACTAAAAACATTTTCTCAGCATACTCCATCCTCACTCCCTCCTGGAGGCTATCAGACTAGTTATAAAAGGTATGGCAACGCTTAAAAGAGGAAGTAAAAAACCACCCGTCTGATTAATAAATCGCTTCTTTGTTTTAACACCAACTTTTTTGTTAGCAAAAAATTTTATTTCAGCCTTTCTTCTTTTAAGTTTACCCAGCTGGACTTTGTTGATCGGAATTGTCCCGTATAGAATATTAAGAGCAACTTCACACAGGGTTAAGATGAGCTCGTCGGAGGCTGACTGGAGAATAAGACGGCGTTCTTTAGGTCGTGCTTTATGTAGAATCTTTAAAAGAGGTAGTTGGTCACACAGCCGGTTCGACATTTTACCCCCGTCTTTTCTTCTGGAGATAGACGACCTGTCTGTCCGAAAGTAAACCGCTTCTGAGTCTAAATTCCTCGGGCGTTTTTGCTTTATAGTCGACCAAGAGATATCCATAAGGCTGACTCGTAGCATCTCGGTACGATTCAATAAAATATTTAGCATTTCCCGGATACATTTGACGCCCCAAAACAGCAACTTGATTAGCATCTCGAGGGTTTTTAAAAAGAATTAAATAGTTTGTGTTCAAACTTATCGTACGGCTAGATTTTCCTTGGACAAAAAGATTCTGTACCACATAAATAACAGATAGATTTCTATGGTGAACAAACTGTGTGAAACACCTTTCCACCTCCAAATTACCGCTGGCAGCTTGCATCATATCATCAATTATTAAAAGATTTGTTTTACTGGTTGGTAATAAACTGTCATCATTTAAAGCCTTCGGTATTCCTTCAACAAATGTAATATTACACACCTTAGACAGTTCCGTATACAATGGTTGCCAACAATCATACAAAAAAACAATGTTTTCAATTTTCTTTGAAATTAGAAATTCAGCATTCTCCAAAAGTTTTTTTATAAAGTACGATTTTCCTGAATTACTAGGCCCGCTAATAACGCATGAGAATGGATGTTGAAGTCTGAAATCAAACCCACCAACGTCTCTAATTCCCCCTTGCATCATAGACTAGAATCCGTACGGCAATGTGGTGAAATCCTGTAAGAGCCGGCGTTTAGTGTAAACAATCTTAAAGCGTTTAACAACTGTTTTGTTCCGTAGGATGAAACCTCTTTTATCCCTCACAATGTTGTCAGACCGCGCTGAAAGGTAACTCTCATCATCACTGCCTGATTTGACATAATTTTCAACCAGACCAATCAGACTGTCTAATCTGATATTCTTTGAATTTTCAGCATTCAGGGTTATACCTTTTGCCTTCATACATGTTTTTCCCCGAAATGTGCGATAACCGTATGACTTTGGACCTGCCGCTGCGAATTCGGTGATGAAATCCCCGTCGCCTATTTCATCCGTCAGTTCTCCTAAATATTCACCAACCGGGGGGATCCAATCACCCTCCTTTGCCGTAAATATCACACTGTCTGTGTCAGAGTACAACAGGCGGTCACCGAGTTTGTCCATCAACTCATACAACACCAAACGTGCTCGAGCGGTTGTAAAAGCGGCGATGAAGACATTTACATCTTTAGCAAAAGAGGGGTCCTCTTTACGATCGGTGTACTGTACGAGTGCGACGTCATCTGAGACAAAGGCAAAAAATTTAAGCGTTTCAGGATCACCAAAAACAATTTTAGCAAATTCTGCAGGATCGCTTATCAAAACGCTCTGTACCTGTCGAACCCTTAAACCTAATCGCCCCCACAAACTATTGAGACAGCGTTTTGCTATAGATCGCTGAGCAGGATTATGATTAATGTGATTCGGATCAAGACGCACTCCCTCTTTTTCATAATACCTGCTAATGTAGGCCTTTTTCTCAGCATCTGTTTTCACATTGGGTGGGTAGCCTGACGCTTGTTGTTTCAAACGTAGAAACTTTTTGACATACCCTGAAAAAAGATTATCCGATCTTTCAGGGAAATGCCACACTTCATCGAGCTTAGCTATTCGATAACCCTTTTCAATCGCTTTCACCAACTCAACAGACACCCAACATCCGGAGAGTGCCCGCTCCTCATCCGTGTGATTACAGTCTTCGGTCTGATTCTCACTCTCGGCACAGGTGCGGCATAAGGGGAACATTAGTTTACCCCCGCATCTATACGGAAGAACAGGATGTAACAATCCACGCGGTGGATACACAGTAGCTTTAACAAGCCCAAAGTATGACTCTACAGAATCAAAGTTCTCTGTAATAATAGTGGGGTGTGAAATTGGGAAATCATAATGATCCATTGTGTAGGGGTATAACGAAATGATGTCCTGATATAACGTCTTCTCACCTTCTTCTGTTTTATGGTATAACTTGTAAGCGTTTGTACGCCCCCCAAACAATGCATCTCTAGGTTTAAGCCTCTCAATCTTTTTATACGTACTCATGAACTCAATCACAGCGGGGTTTGTTTTCTTCATCTCTTCCCAACTCACATTCCCAAATAACCTCCACTTTCAAACCGTATGAATTTTTGAGAATTTCAACCTTGTCATCTGATTTTTTCCTGAGAACGCTGAAAGGTATACCTGACAGCGGATGTGTTTTGTGGGGTTCAAAACGGCAGGAATGACCGTGATGAATACAGCCGTTGTACTCGAGAGCGTGTTTAACACCACTCTCTTCATAGTACCCGTCCAAAAAGTATCTACCTACTGAAACTTCACCCTGATTTAGAGCATGTTTTAGATCAACTTTTCTAGTCGATTTCAAAAACTCAAGCCATTCTATCGAGCCTGAAGAGTAAGCCTTGCTGGTGTGAACGTAAGCTTTATCATGAGTCAACGCCACTGTGTTTCTTTTAAGAAAATGGGTTTTAAATATACCCATACAGCAGCTAGGGAGCGTCGTGTAAGTGAAAGGATCAATTTCGGTGTGAGTGATGAATTCGGATCTGAATTTCATACAGGCCTCTCGTAAGAGAATGACATCATTTGTCCCATATTCTTCTAACTCCTTTGCAAAGTCAAACTCCTTCCCGATTACAGTCTGGTACCAATCATTAAACGCATTCTGATCTTTCAAAGTCATGTTGTCATAACCGTAAAATGTTTTCTCCGGGTAAGGACCAATATAACATTGATTTTCAACTGTGTTAAACCCATGTGGAAAATAACCCTTACCCTGACAAGTTAAGCCTAACGCTTCGGGTGTTTTTGACAGAGCCATAGGCATGAAGGCATAACTGTCGATGTAGCGTTGTTTAAACGCCTTGTCATACATAAAGATCAGTTTACAACCCTGCATTATAATGTCCAAAAGAATCCCGGCGTTACAAAAATACTCGAGGATTAAGAATGAATCAAATCGAGAAGCATAATGAGCTATAAAGCAGTAATCATTATATTTTGGTTGTCTGAAATGACTCATCATGGCAGCTATGCAGTAGGGACCCTTCGCTATGAATTGTTCACCATCAAATGTGATTGCACACACAAAATTAGGCACATGTTTACCCTCAAACTGCATAGTTTCAAAATCGTAGAAAATATATTTTGTACTGCTCGGTTTCAATCTGGTAGGTTGGATGAAGCACTGGTGAGTTCCTTCATCAAAAAGTTCCTCTCTGCAAAACTCACAATTAAAAGGATGACATTTATGGGTTTTTTTTTGTTTCGGATCGGTTTTATAACGCCTGTTGCATTTTTTACAATATTTTGTGACGTCGCAGTGTGATCTCTCTAACCCGTCGGGAATTGTTTTATGCATTTGGTAGCAGAAGCGTGATTTGCAAAATCTACCACAATCTCCACAAACCACCTTCTTTTTTGGTTGTTTGTAACAATCTGGATTGTGACATACGTCGCACACATATTTGCAACTATGCAACGTAGCATCGCTGTGACCTTTATAACAGAATTGACACACGTAATCAGCACCGATGAATGTTTTCAGATTTAATATGATGTGATAATGTTCATCATGCAGGTATAAAAAAACAGTCTTTGGGTGTGGTTCGGTATTATTCTGATAACATTCTAACGATCCTGGTTGGGTCCTGAACATTACAACGATTTTTATGTCGAGTAGTTGTTCAAACTTTGCAACATCACCGAGAGCAATCTTTTCATGCAGGCCGAACCCAGCTCTAGCTTGTATAGAGGCTGCTTCAGCTTCCAGCTCACTCTCTGGAGTGTCGGGGTTCATAAATCTTGCCAGACATATAGAGAAGCAGAGCTGATTTGAGATGTTTGTAGGTGTAAATAGACATACCCTCTTTTTTTTAATCAGTAGATTGAGAGCTATATCTGTACATTTACGACGCTTTCCACCGCCTTCCCATCTCCTAGCCACATTAACTAAAATATCGACGGTAGAATCTGCTGAAAGATCTTCGTTGCTCTGCAAAGCGTTTGTAATCTGATCTGTGAATCTGTTGATATCATATTGATCCCTCTCTGTCAAAACAACATTGATATCTGATGAAAGACCACTACTCCTAAGCGCAACGCTGATCACACAACCATCACCCCCCACCTCTCTAGCATCTGTGATGACTTCATTCAAAATGTTGTATACTCTGTTGTGATAATCAGCAAAATCTGTCGAACGTACATCGCGTAAGTTGAATGATCTCCGGAGCTCAACACTGTTGAATCGTGGTCTCTGCTGAATTTGATATTGATTACCACTACCACCGTTCTGAACTACATCAATTGGGGTTGGAGCAGAATTATTTTGAGACGGATGATTATCGTCCAAATGGTCAATTAGCCTTTGAATCGCCTCAAGCGGGTTTACAATCTCCATCTCCTCCATTTCAGAGGGGTGTCCACCATCATGGGGGGTTAATGTATCTTCATCAGACTCATTACCGTTTTGAATTCTTTGTATCAGCCTATTTAAAGCATCATTATTTTCAGAGAAGGAAGAATTTGAAAATAGAGACTCGTTTTCAATTTCATCGAGAATTACTCCTACCTCATCTTCTGATAGAGAGTTTATTTCCTCCAGAGCATAATTTCTACCCGACTGTGTTTGGTCTACCATATTTTGACCACCAGAGGGAGGTGTTTCCTCTGATGGGTCATTAGAGTCCATAGACTGTATTAATGCATCTATTTCATCCAGCGCATGTTGCTTTACACCACGATCGACATTGGTTAACACCTCAGGGTTATCAGAATTTAATGTTAGTCCGGCCAATTCCGTCAATGAATGTCTATTACGCTCACTCTCTGTTAGCAACCTCTCCAAGACTTGGATGTTATTCAACCCATCACCCATTTCTATCTCTGCCAAATTAGAAGTAGATTGTAATGATGATGATGGTAGGTAATAACTAATTTCACGGCGGATTCCTTCTAAACTCTCACATATATTCATGCTATTCGATTCAATCAAGAGTTCAAGATGTCGAACCATATCTGAATGATTCGCCATATCTAAATCCATTGTATCAAATACAGCGTGTCAACAAAGCCAAACAAAATTTTCAACAATACGGTTTCTAACTTTCTTTTTTCACATTCTCCTGGAATCGCGAGTCATGGCATGTACAGAAGAAGACAGTGAACCAAGCAGACTTACTGTCAATCGACGTTCACGGACTTCTTCACGAATCTCCTCTCGAAACTCAGAAAACAGTTGGTGTAATCCCCTAACGTTGGTAAATAGATCCGTCATAGAAAGATGAAGGTTATTGATGGTTGTTGCACCGCCGAGAATGATGGTTTGGAGATCTTCTAGGCGTCGATCCATTCCATTGACTCTCTCAGTTAGCAACTCCAAACTGTTGGTCATTTGGGCCCATCTCTGACGCAGCGTCGCAATCTCTTCATCAACTGTATTGCGCGCGGGTTGTTGAATGGATTCACTGATGTTTACTACAGCCTGAACCGGTGAAGAACTTCTAGACGTGAAGTTCACAGCATCCCAATTTCTGAGTAGTTCCTCCGACCATTCAACATCTCCCTCCTCATCTATTAAAAAAATAAAAGTATTTTACACAATTTTCTGTAGGTTTATATTATATTTTAAAATGAATAACTCACTAGTAGAATGTCCACCCCCCTCTCTCGAGTCGATCGGTTGGATTACCGGCGTATGTAATCTGTCTAAAAGAATAGGAGAGACAAGAAAATCATGAATTGTGCATATACCTGTTGTACAAAAAAAAAAATATATATATATATATATATACTCACCGTCTATGTTTTCAGCAGCATGAATGTCTAAAGGGGTTAGATTGAAAGATTGTTGTGTGACAAGCGCTGATAACTCTAAAAAAAATATTGTACATTTTTTAATTCTGAAATTATTATTTAAAAATTCATCATCATCACCTTCTATATGATAAAATATGAAACGCTGGGTGGTTTTAATAATTACCCGAGTTTCCCGCTCCTTCCTGAGTTGGTTCTAAATTCTCTACATAAAATACGACTGTGAAGAACAAAGTGATATTAAAAGATGAACCAAAAATAACATAATGAATAATGTAAATAGATGTTTTTCTACCTTCCTCATTGGCGACATCCATGATTGATCCATTTACTGTAGAAAAATAAATATTTAGTTATACATAATTATTCAATCATCAATAATTTGGATTAGAGATTCACATACATACAGAGATGGTTGAGGGATTCGCTAGTGAGGTATGATCGGGGACCTGTGGATTGTATTGTGTTAAATTATGTTGAATATTCCATCGAGGGTTTTTAAAAAAAAAAAAAAAAAAAAAAAAAAAAAAGAGAAGTACTCACCAGCCATTTTGTCACACTGTGTTGTCTGGAATATCGTGCCGTCCGTAGAAATGTTATCTGTTGAGGCCTTGGTAAAAACCCTTTTATAAAGGTACCATTCCATAGATGACTAACACACCCATTTTCCCGATTGGTCGGCATATCTCCTATCGTGGTGGGTGGAGAATAGTAGACCGGTTCCAGTTTTAAAATTCAACCGTAGTGTATTAAACAAATTTAAATTATTATCAACTTTAGTTTAAAACAAATGATGTTTGGTATTTAACAAATGAGCGTGAGATAAATCTATGGGGTTTTATCCATTGTTTTAATACAAACAACTTCACTTTATAAATGCTGTAGTTGTAAAGTTCTTTCCAAGATTATTCACAATAACATTCATGTTTTAATGGTTAATTTAACTGTTATTTCATTAGACTTGTTTATAATATATATTTTAAAAATATATGGAATCATGTGTCATAAGATTAAATATTTACTTTTATGTATTAGTTGTAATCTTATTTATACACTTATTTTATTATATTGGATTAGGTGTCTGACTTTATGTTGTATAAACTACTGTTTCAATTTGTGAAAAGATTATATGAAGTTTGAAGTGAAAAAAGATTAGAGAAAGAGAGAGAGAGGGTAAATCCATGGTTTATTACAAAATACTTCACTCTTACATCTATTTTTGATATATACCCTCACTAAGGACCATTTGTTGGGAATCTTTGCCTTATCCTTACAGAAAAATATGTAGATACACTCATCAGGAGCCTTCTTTGAATGATCGGTAATGTTATGGTCGGAACAATTTTATTTACCATTTCTAAGCATTCTTTGATATGTGTTGAGTAGTTTCAGAGTTGTCATGTTTTAAAGAACACTCTGCTCTGACATTTGGAGACCCTGTTTCTCCACACCTTAGGTGTGGTCCGCTTTATCACAAATATCCACTTGTCCCTCTTTCAATGCTATAGGCGTAAGCTGTCTTTATCATGATGAAATGTCAAACTGTCTAACAACAAACTCCTACCCCTGTTGCACTATCTTGTTTGTATCTCACACTAAAAAAAGGACTCACACAGAGGGAAGGTAGAGCAAGGGTAGAGGTCTTTTGACCCACTTGTTTTCAGGGTGAAAGAGCTTGGTTTTCACTTTGCTGTACCCATCATACATGTCGCACCAACCAAAGAGTTTATTAATGGATAAAAAAACATCATCCAATAGTTGTAGATCTTTCCATTTGACCACAAATTGCATCTCATAGAATTCATGATGATCACTCCTCTTTGTCACACAATAGTCATCACCAATCTTTGTCTTATCCTTACAGAAAAATATGTAGATACACTCATCAGGAACCTTCTTTGAATGATCGGTAACAAGACGGTATCTGCTGTTAGGAGTCACACCATTCCATTCAGCAACAAACAACGGATTCTCTCCGATCCCGTGTACACCGTCCCAGACTGATGAATAAAACAACTTCCAGTCTTTTGCATAGAGAGTTAGACAGGGACTCTCAAGTGAAAAGACATCCTTGACACCGATTGTGTAGAGAGTCACAACTCGATCCGACTTGTTAAATAAGTATCCTAAAACACGCTCGTCTGACAAAGCGAATTCATTCTTCACAAAAGCCACATCATCATGTAGAAATTTTGTCAATGTAAGATACCCCAATGGTTTTCTAGGACCCTTTGAAAGAAAGTCAATCATCTCTTCATTCCAACCCGTAACGGAAGGTGAATTCATCTCCGCCATCTCTCTTCCGAAACAGTTTTTCACACAAAAACATTAACACATTAAAATTGATACAACTCTTAAATATACACACAAACGGAGGGAGGGTGGCTACATCCTGTGACGTAGATCCAGAGGGGGGGTGCGCAGTTGGTGGGTGGGGGGAGGGTAATCAATCAAACTCAAAATTTTGACACAATGTCCCCTATATTCTCTCTCCATTAAACCTAATGGATTGTGATTTTATGTATGTGCTGAATACTGAGATAAATCGACGCTAAGTGGTAAGAATTCCACGGACAGCAAGAAATCTATGTGATAAAGGCTAGACAAATAAGTTTTCCTTTTTATAAATTGAGTTTAGTCTAAAATATATCACACTTTGTTGTGTTCAGGTGATTAGACAAAGCAAAAAAAATTATGAATTGAATTTATTCAAAGATTGAATTTGCAGATAGATCTTAACCGCAAAAGGTATTTTGCGAATTTAATGAAAAAAAAATTTCCAGTTGCTTGTTGAGTTGAACTGAATTGGCAGTGCTACACAAAACCATGGGGTAGCTACACAAGATCCCTGATCCAGATATCAGGGCTCTAGACTAACTTTTTGCACTGGTTGCACTGGTGCGCCTAAATTTTTTTTCTTAGGTGCACCAGCACAAAAGTTAGGTGCACCCAAATTTTCAACTGCATCACATTTAACACCGCATTTTCACAAGTTCACTTTTTTTAGTTCTCTATTTATTTATTTTTTTTAAATCACCGTCCATATAGACAATATTGACTTGTAAATGATTAACTAACAACCTGGTCAATATAAAGTTCTTTATTTGAAGCACAATTCCACAAGAAAGGTAACTAAAACTTACTGAAAAGGTGTTTTAAGTGCTTTACTGAGCTGAAATTTAAACTTTAAACTGATTTTGGTCCCTAAGAGCAGCAAATACAAATAAAAACGATAATACCATTTACTACCCAGATCAAGAGTTTATAATGCAGCCTATTTATTTATTTTTTCATTTTAAGTATCAGAATATTATGGTTAATGCAGTAACGAGACGGTAGGCATATTATTGACATAGGCTCCATGACATGACATGGCTTGCCTTGGGCATGAGCATGCTCGACCTCACTGTGTTCAATAATATATTCATCGGTCTTTTTGTGGCGATATATGTGTCTCCGTCGATCAGGAATTCCATGTACGCACTGTTCGCAATTTGCACAGACGTCTTTTGTTTTCAATGTATCTGCGATGACTCCTATAAATTGGGTGCGCGTGATATCATTGCTGTACGTCGGGTTTACGTTCAAGCCATTTTTCTTCATAAGAATTATTTCGGACTTGAATTTAGTGAAGGGAGTTCTTCTTTTGCAATATTGTAGGCAACGTTAAACTTAATTCTCATCTCGGCCTCGTCTGATGATCTGTTTGCTGCTGCCTGCCGCTGAAAGGTACGTTCACATCGAACGCAGTTCGCGCGGTAAGCGCGGAGGGTTTCCATGTTAAGTCAATGCAAAGACGCGTTTGCGCGCATCTGAGGCTTCAGCGGCGCTGTAAATGCGAATTGAGCGGCGCGCTTGCCGCGATAGGCGCGTATTGAGCCGCATGAATGGGTGATACGCGTGTTGTGAGCCGCGCGCAGGAGGCAGACCGGCCGTAGACGGAGTTTCGTTTTTTTTCCCCTCGAACGACGGGTCGCACCGGTGCAACCTCTGATTTTTTTTAGTCGCACCATTGAGAAATTAGGCCGCATATGCGACCAAATTGGTCGCACTCTAGAGCCCTGCAGATGTATGTTTTCTGTTTGATCAGCATTCAGAGGCGCCTGTGTTATTTCGATATTTTGGTACAGTCTTTACAGCAAGTTTTTTTTTGTTTGTTTTTTCATTTAGTGTACATGTCATTTGGCATGTGAGACACATTTGTTTTTGTACAGTAATGAGAAAATTTTTTTTTTTTTCAAAAATTAAAACAGAATCGCATGTTAATGACTTTAATGACCTGTGTTCATGACATTATAGCATGAACCTGTTTAAATATTACATCATTCCAGTCCCTCTTTTAGTACCCATATGAGATGGAATTTGAGCTTAATAAGATACCATTTTGGCTTTGGCCAAATAATCATCATTTTAATTAGGGATGTCCCGATCAGGTTTTTTGAGCCCCCGATCCGATCCGAGTCATTTAATTTTAAGTATCGACCCATACCGAGTCCCGATCCGATACTTGTCTTTCCTTGTGCTAATTGCACACTTTAAGTGCATGCAGGTTATTAAATCAATCCAGTGTGTACTCTTGACAACCAAATAGCTCAGCAGAGCATCAATAAAAAAAAAACTGAAAGCAACCTGTTCCTTTACAGTTTTTTATTTCTCACAAATATGAAATCTCAATTTTACAGCTCAGTGAAGTCGCAATATTCTGTCGTGTGTTTCGCTTTAAGATGCCTTATCAAGTTGGTAGTATTAAAGGCTGCTTTGCTTTTACCACCGCGTCAAACTAAAAAAAAGAGAAAATAATATATTTTACATGGGGTATTAAATAACAATCAGTAAATAAACATTTCTATTTCAACAACGAAAATGTTACACATTTTAAGTTTCGAAGAACACTTCAACATGTCACAAACCTATTAGATAAAGACATGTAAATCATCACAACACAAAAAACTTAAACACGCTATTTAGGGCGCTTAGGCGCTAATATAAACAACAAATAGCGATCTATGAAATCCCTTTTAAATAAACAAAATATACTTTTCTAAACATTAGCTTACCACGCTGGGAATAAATAAGCATTAAATGAAGGTTTTTGTAGAGCTTGAACCTTTTTTTTTTAACACGAGCACAAACATGCGAGTCTCTCATATTTCTTCCTGATTCACGCACGCTCTAAGCACGTCATCAACGTCCTTAAAGGGGCAGCACACAACAGCTCGCATTGCAAACGTTGCATGTAGCTACCAGACTAGAATCACTTTCCAACTTAAAATACTTCCACACTGCAGACATCTTAGCACCGTATTGCAAGTAGTAAACAACATGCGAGTTTAACATACGAGTTTGCGACACGTGCGTGACGTAGCTGACGTAAACATTCGATCGGTCCGATACATAGAGCCGATTCCGATCTGTTAAAAAATGCCTCGATCGGCCCCGATACCAATCTTTATGATCGGCTCGGGACATCCCTAGTTAAGTTTTTACTTGGGAAATCGTTTAAAACTAATTACGTTTTTATTTTTTGTATTTCTGTGTGTTTGGATAAGACCAAGGAAAGACTTTTTGTCAAATTATTATTAATACCTTTATTTTATGCCTTAACCAGTTCATAGTTTCATAGTTCTTAAACATGTCAACATATTAAACAACTGCAAGAAAATGTTTTTGGAATCAATACGTTGCTGCTAGTGTGATGTGAACGTTTTAAGTTCTCTACTGTCCACCAAAAGACATTTATGCAGTTCTGTGCAAAAGCATCAAAGAACACCTTGTGAAATCTAAGCATTAATCATTGATTTTCACCACTGAACAGAGAAATCTGAATAATTTAAACAATATTTAATACTCTTGCAACTCGGCTGGTAGATTATCCCAAACAAACTTGTATCTTTTCAGTTCTTCTTTGCAATGAAAATTGTTCTAAATGACTTTGGCTGCGCCTTTACAGGGGATTGTCCCGCTGCAGAATACATTTAAAGCCAGTCCTACGCCTACCTGCTGGTCCTGGACGATGGTTTAGTATCTGCCTGTGTTTCTCAGCATTAAGAACATCATTAATCCTGACCAAATATCCAACGGAGTCTGCAGAAACACACCCCTAAATGTTAAAGGAACCTCCACCATACTCATAATTGCCCTTCAGTGAACAAACTGTGTTCTACTGCAGCCAACTTTAACTTATCGGTCCAGAGCACCTGCTGCCATTTCTCTGCACACAGTTCCTATGTTTTCAAAAAATGCTTGAGTCTTGGTCTCGTCGCCAAGATGGAACAAGTTGACTGTAGAACATGTTTCACCAGATGTTCCCAGATGTTAAATGGCTATACATGAGTCCTACCGGTTTCCGGTGAAGTTGTTTACGATCCTCAATGTTGCTTTTTCTTCAAAATCCCAGTCTACTTTGAAGTCTTTGTCCGGTAGAGACCTTGTCGCTGTAGTAGAACTGCCTTCTTGGTTGTAGAGTTTGGCTGTTCACCAAGTTTTAATCTTCCTACACGATGTTTCTACACTCCCTGACTAGAATAACTGACGATGGCTGCGAGAACCAAATATTGGTTCAGTTTTGAATGAATTTTCTTGAGTTGGAAAACAGTGGTGGTTTGTGTTCCCTTGTGTTCGAAGTTCATGGGATCCAGTGCTCCACCAGTCTGGTACTTGCTTGACCAGAGGTTGGTCCCTCGTCTCGCACCTCGTCATTGCTTCTCTGGTCACTTTGTGTTAAATACTGATGCAATAGAGATATTTTAATGTTTCGATTCTGTTTTTAAACATAATGAATAATGGTTTCCTGCCGCTTCATCACGCAGAACCCTGCTGTTAACGATCAACGGTGAGCTTTTAATATTCACTCTCTGCGCTGGCACCTGGAATGATGAATGATTAATTCTTTGGACAGTAATTGTCGAGGTCTAGTCTACGGATGAGTGCAGATGAAGAAATCACACAATAATGGCACGCATCTTCTTATCGTTTCTCATCTAATCCCTTCGTTGTGTCATAACAAACGCTCTTTAATTAGTTTCTTTGGGTAATACGCCTCTTTTCCCTCCGTCTGAGCTATTGTTGTCATATTTGGTCACATGTCCCGTGCTGCTGGTTCCAGCACAGCTCCCCAGAACACATTTGACATTTCCTACTAACGTGTGAAAGTTAATCGCTGTGACGTACAGTTTCAGGAACCAAAATTAGGTTTTCCTAAAAAAAAAAAAAATAAAAAATACATCATACATACATCACTGTTCCATTTGTCGTACGTTTTTCTTTTGAATACAGAAGATATAATAATTTAAAGATATTATGAAAATGTCTGGAAAATGAATCACTCATGGAATTATAAAAAAAAAAAAACATTTTAATTAAAGCACATTGAAGTTTTGCAAATGGAATTTGAACAAAGAGATGTTTGTTTTTGTTTGTAATTTTATTCATATTACCACTTTTATTATTATTAATATTCTTATATAAAGATATGCCCAGATGTTCTCAAACGCAAAATTAAGAATTTTATGTTAAATATATTTATTATATAATTATAATAAAATAATATATAATTTTAATTTAAAAAATTTAGTAATATATAATAAAATAAATTATCATATATACTGACTTCTCACAAATGCATTGATTAAATGCAGACTTGTTAAATATTTACAAAAATAGTTAATTTTATATACCGCCATAACTTTTAAAATGTCCTCAAAATGCACAAGAATTATAATACCATTAACGCTTTATTAAAACAATTCATTTCTTAGTTTTATTAATTTTATATGTTTGTATGTGTCAGTTATTATTATCATATACAGCAATATCTGGATCTCAATATTAAGAATATTATATATAATAAGAGTTAAACTTTCTTACGAAAAGTATTTAATTAGCTTAAAGATTATTAAATAAAAAGAACACAGCTGGATCTCCTCAAGTAAAAAAAATGGTTCAACTTAAATATTTTTTTACAAATCCAACATTGTCTATTAATAATATTTTTTTAAATACATTTTTTTAAATGACAAAGCTCATAAAAGAGCTGGATATCCTCAAATGCAAAGTACATCATTTTAAAATAAAACAAAATATGTGTCCACTTCTTTAATATTTATTAAAACATAGGAGTATTGTTCCTAACAAACCTCATTTATAAATACAGTTTTGTTGTAAAATAATGTTTGTTTTTTTATCATGCAATGTTAGGTTTTGAAGCACTGTTAAAATTATTTCACATTTTCCATTATTACATTAAAATGAGGCACTATCGTCTTTTTTTTAACTGGTTTTATCGCAGTTAGTCGAGGTGTAAATCGCTCCTCGTCATTCTTTGAAACGTATGAGAAGAAAGTTTCTTAATTCCCATTGTTTCAGCCTGGAACCAAGAGGAATTGAGGGGTGCTGCTCGCAGGGCCGGCTTGGAGACTTTGAAGAACGCACACGAGATGTTTCCTGATATCAGCCTTGAACAATTCATGAGTAGTTTGCAGCATATTCCCACGACTCGTGTTCATAAGTGCACAAACCCATCGCTCCATCTTTCTACACAAACAGCCTGTGCTGTGCACAATAAGACGCATCTTTAAAAAGCAAGCCATCTGCTTTATCCTCGATTTAGAAACATGTGTGAAGACAAAAAGAGTAAGATTCATGCTTCGACTGGGGTTTAAAGTGTCATCTTAGAAACTCGACAGCTGTGCATTTCAGCAGTTTGACTCGTGGTGTCTTTACTTTCAAAGAGCACAGCTTTCATTAGGGCAAACACCACTGCAGAACAATCACCTGCAGCTGAAGACTACATTTCCCAAGTGTTGTTTGTCATAAAGACAATAGAATTAATGTACATTCAAGAATTAAAAAATGCAGTCGTTTGTTGTAGATCTCAAACACGTCTCCTGAGGAACAGTAGCCAGTTCTTCTATCAAGCTCTCAAGGTTTGTTGGTACAAATTCAAGATTCTTACACTCGAGTTCACTCACGTTGCTAATTTGGGGAATTTCTTGAGCAGAAGGTAGGCGTGCTTTGTGTCATTGTCCTTCTGGAAGACACAATGTCGGTGTGATGATGCCCCTGTGAGACCTCAACCCCAAAGACTGATTGATGGTGCTCTTCACCAATGTTTTGATCTGGTTGGGTAATGGAGGGCTGCCAAAGTATTATTGTTATCCATTCAGAAGGGTGGAGGCTGGGGCCACGTACACAAGCCCAGAATCCTTTTAACTCCTGGGAGAGAGCAGCACAAATTGGACTGCCATTAGTCTGTGTTGAAGTTAGCTAGGCAGCTAACTCTAGTGAAGCACATGCCGGTTCTGCCCTCATGCAAATCTTTTATTTTTGTGTCAATAGAGCTCAGTGTTTTGTTTGTAGATGTGTTTGGTTTATTTATTGGTTTGTTTATTTTGCTTCCGTGGTGGTCAATAAACAAACCACTGGTGTTTTTCACATCTCTGTGCGTCATCTCCTCCTTCCTCAACTCTAAAGGCCTCGGTTACCACGTTACGACAGTCGGGTCTGAGGTTGTCTTTCAAAATCTTCATAAAAATTGTTTCTTTTTTAAAATAGTAGTATTTTTTTTTTCTATGTTTCCCGCAACTCGGTGAGATTCCCAACATCAAACGCACTGATTCACCCCCATAGCATCATACTACCACCACTGTGCTTCACTCTGGGAGTGGCGTTCTTGGCGTTAAATGCCGCTCTCTCTTTTTTTCTACAAACATAGGCAGCTTCTCTATGACCAAATACCACATGTTTTGTCTCTGATCACTTTTCTCCAGGTTTTCTTTGGCAACCTTCATTCTAGCTTAACCTCTTAAGCCCGAGAGTCCCCGGTACCGGGGACTTGCCCCCTTGTGCGTTACATTTTCAATCATAGCTCACTAACCCTGAGAAGAACCCAGACATATTAAATACTGTTGTGTTCAGCGGAAACTCCTCTAAAAACGTATCTAATTCAATTTCATATTCGTGAACCACAGCTCGAACGCCATGCAAATAAACAACAACATGTCCGGAGTATAATTCATGACCACGTTTTTGTTTATGTGCGATATGTATCCACAATATAAACGGAAACACCAAAACCATTACATTAAATGAAAGCTAACAACCAGCTGAATCCAGTGATATGCAACTCATTAACATTGCATGAAGTATTTCAGAGCAGGGAGCGAAAGTTCCCCGAAAAAACACCAAAAAAAACCAAGCAAGCATGTAAATCTTGTCTTACCTTTGCCGTTTTTTCAACAAAAAGTTATTTCCATAGCGATAAAAGTCCGTTTGTTGTTATGTCCGGTCGATAGCTTCGCGAAAAGTCCATTTTGTGTTTTTTCTGTTGCTCGAGTGCTCCTCTTACGTCACCAAATATGGAATGACTCCCCGTGCGTAAGAGCACGTCTCTCCACGCTGCGCGTCGCGTGATTCGTCGGCGATCCAGTCAGTCTCAAAATGGTTGAGCTGATTGGTTTCCTCAGAATCAGAGCTTTCCAGCGATGTATAGAGCTCAAGGATTGGACAGATGGTCGGGGGGTAGGGACACGCGGAAGCTCGACGTCAAAGCGTTTGTGAGTGAAACGTTCCCAAAAGCGCAGCAAGATAGCGTAAATGAGCTTCTACCCCCCTTTTACAGCGTTTCTTTAGGAGTTTTTTTTGCTGAAATCATGTCCCATAAGCAACAAAAGAAGACTATTAACGTAGCTGAAGCTTTGGACAAGATTTTTTCCATATTTCAATTATTGTGCCAAATTGTGCCAAACTGTGCCAACATGGATTACGCCTAAACTTTGTTCAATCAAAACCTTTACAGAATATTAGTTTCTTGTAGTATGAACACCAAACTTGCTACAGATGTCCTTGACATGTAGTTGTTACAATTGATTGTGTTTATTTGCTTCGTTACAAGTAAAATAAGGAGATATTGGAGGAAACGTGGTTTTTTTTTAGGCGGAGTTCATTTTTTGGCCATTCCAACATCAATTACTCTTACCCAGTGTTCTTGACTGTCAAATTAACTCATCCACACCACTCCCCAAGAACCTATCTTCATTTTGATACCAAGATTTGCAGTTTAGGCCTTGTAAAAGCTGAGAAATGCCTTAAAAAGTAAAAGTATAGGATTTTCGGAAAATAGGCCTCAGGGCTTAAGAGGTTAAGTGTCTCTTCATCAGAAGTGGAGTCTTTCTTGGTCCAAAGTTCTTTCGCTTCCTGTCCTCTGCTCGTCTTGTTCTCCACTGTGTTGGTCTCTTAATGTCAGATGTTTGTCATCTTCTCGCTGCAGTTCTTAACTCTTGAAACCACCTGCTCCATCTTTATGAGCATTAACTAGTAGTTTTGCAAGATGCTAATCATAAAGTGTAATTTAAATGCGTAACTGAGTTAAATTAGCAGCTCTTTGGTGAATTTGGTTCGTTCCATATCAAATCAAAGTAAAATTTTCTTATTTTTCTTAAATAATATTGACCTTTGCCATTTTTATCACTTTATTTGTTGCATTTATTTATTAAAGGAACTTCAAGACTTTCCCTAGAAGAGAAAAAACATTAAACTCAGAACATTCCCTTGGTGTTAAACGTCACTTTGGAAATAAAAAAACTCTTATTATTAATTATCTCCATTAAGCATTATCCAGAGCAGCGGGTATGAGCTGATCAAACCGGACTCATAATAATGGTTTGTTTTGGAAATGGTGCCTCAGGTGGAAAAATATTTTTTGTTTGGTTTGATTATTTAGTTAAAACTGGAAAAGAAGATGATGAACTTGATTAAAATAAATGCTAATGGCAAAAACATCCAAGCAGTTCTATTTAGAGACCTTCTCCCCATAGGAACATTTCAGCTTTTGTCTTGTTGCTAGGGAAACGCACAAACTTGGCTCTAAGTGCAGCGGACGAGCGCCTCGCGCTGTAAAATATCGGCAGGTATCATAAATCATCAACAAACAGTTTCGACATCAGGGGATATTATTCTGTGGAAAATGAGCACACTGTAATTTCAGCTTAAACAGGCTGGGATCAAGTACAGGGGAAATGCAGAGAATCATGGGTAAAATTGTGCCACCCACAGGTTTATGGTCTGGTATTGAGTGTATTCAAAATTGAATCGTCAAAACAAAAATCTCACTTGATCATATTCACTTGCTTGAAAGCTTCTCATTTCATTTTAAAAAGCCAGCCCGTGAATATTCATAAGAACTTTATGCTCTAGTTCTTGTTTGAGCTTTGTTGATTTTTTCCAAAATAGCTCAAAGCATATTTGTAATGAAATTAAGTGAAAGAGACGTTGTGAATAGAAAAAAAAATGTTTTTTTTTTTTTGCGAGATAATTAAATAATAATGTCTGAAGTACATAATTTTTTTTTTTTGGGGGGGGGGGGTGGTGTTTTGGGAAAATATCATGGATTTCAAATAGAGCTTTTGTTTTTTTTTTGGGTTTTTTTTGCCACACGTTTGTGGACAAAGGCAGTAAATTAATTTATATTGGGTAAATGTATTTATAAGTTTGATAAGTTCCGCAATCATTTCATCAGCGATAGTAAACAGACTGAAATTATACTCAATGTTGTGTCTTATTTCGGAACCACAATATCTGCAGCTTATGGGTTGTGTTCCCACTGTTAACAAGGATCACTAGAGACCCTTCATCGTCCGTTTCTACATTGCTCTATGAAGCACATACGCTCTTGTTGAATTACACATGAGCGAAAATGAGCATCGGTTTGCCATCCCCAAGTCATTTAATGAATTAATGACTAACCACGCCCCTTTTAACAAAGCGAGGGATTCATTCTTCTGAGACTTCCGGGTGTTGTGTTCCTTTAAGCCGTTAAATGATCTATCTTTATTTGATTCTTCTGTTCTCAATGTTTATAAACATCGATTGGACATGTTAAACGCCAGCAGATTGCCTCTAATCAGAACAATTGGCGTTGTTCTGAGCGAAGGAATCGCTTCTTTCATCCATTACCCTCTAGAAATGTTGCCCTTTGTTATGCTGTATTTACAACCCTAGGATCAATATCTGTAGTCTAGCATATGTTGCAATCTCTCCTGCCTCCCACATCAAGAACACTGTAGTATTAGAAGCAATTTAATGAGCCGACAGAGGCGCAGAATAGCAGCAAGCGCAGCAACATTTATAGATGGATGTTATTCGACTCATTAGAGGTTGCAGCTTTGAATAATAATTAGCGAAAGACTGATTATGCTGATCTCGAGTTTAATAAGACACGTGTTAACATTCCTCTGCAATACACACGCGCATATGTGCAATAGATTTGTGGTGTTATGACTGAAGTGCAATTATTGAATGTGAGTCTTGCATTAAAACAGTTGCCGTGGCGATGACACAATTTTCCTATCATTACTGCGTTCTGTGCTGCAGAGAGCACTATTAATAACACACACCGATGATTTTAACAGCGGCACCGGCTTCTTTTAATGCAGTAACTGCGACGATTAACAAGCAGCTGCATCCGGATTGAGGAAATATTGTTTTTGCCTGTTGATTTTTTTTTTTTTTTGCACTTTTAAAGAGACAGTCTTTTGTTTGCTGACTCGTTGACGGGGAGTATTTATTGAGGAAAGGTTGTTGAGGAGAGTGGAGGTGTAATGAAATGTAAACTTCTCAAGGCCTGTGTTTGACTTTCTGGGAATCCAGCAGCTTATTTGGCAAGATGTTTGTAGTGTATGACTAAAGCACATACATGAGTGCTGGTTGTTTTTGCTGAAGCTTAGTCAGAGTTCTGCTGGAGATGGGTGGCTGATGGTGAAGGAGCTCGTGGTGAGAGCTCAGGTTACACTGTGTTGTAATCAAAGGGGATTTCACATATTTTCACCCACGCTCCAAAGCATGATGTTGAATCTGTGAAGACATTTGAAATCAAAAGAGTCCAATGTGACCCAATAAAAGATATTTTGCTCATGTGTGACTCAGATTGTATTTGATCTTTGATGGAAAAAAAATATATATATTCTGAATAAATTAGGAAATAAATCAGATCTGCGACAAAGTCAGACTAGTATTCTCTGTAGCAAAATATGTGTTTAGTTTCATCATGGAATCGCCCCCAGCCCCCAAGGATGAAGGTGATTCTCTTGCATTTACAAATGAGTGCTCAGACCCTCTCCTGAACACTAGATGGCACTTCTGTGAATTGCAATTCGCTCCATTCCCACTCGGTGGCGCAGAAGCAATTTACATTGTGTGAGGGCCGTTTATGGAGAAATAAATAAATATAAACCCAAAGTAATCTTTTTCTGGAAAACATTTCTCTTTAAAGCCGGTTTCAGCTGCCGCATGAGTTTATTCCCAAAATCGTATGCAAATTGGAGCTCGTGCACGTGATCTCCAGCAATGAGTGTATACTGCTCCTGACCCGGCTTTACTTAGTATTGCTCCTCGTTGTATTCTTGAGCGCCGCCTACTACTGCCTTTCCCGGCTGCAGATGTGACCAAACGACCAATCACAGCATTTGACCCTCCTGAGAAAGGAAATAATTTGTTTACATAAAAAGGAGAGGGCTACAGGAGACAGTAGTTTAAGACAGATGGAAGTGCAACCAATTTCCACGGAAATTGAAGAAAGGGTTCGAGAAAATCTCCTGCAAGTTCACTGCAGTTAGCTAAAGCAGGAGAAGGCCAAACTGGAGTGAGTGTTTCCAGTGACACCATACGGCGCACACTGCAGAGGAACGGCATACGTGTTTGTCGTCCACAAAGGAAGCCTCTCTCAAAGCCCACCCTGAAGAAGTTGAAGACTCCTCGGACCCTATTCTTTGAAGTAGTGAAAGAAAGATATCTCGTTTTTGGAACGAATGGTTTTAAAACTGTACTGCGTCGTAAAGGTGAGGATTTCAAAGAAAAATCCCTGGTGCCTTTTCCATGTTGAAACGTAGTGACGGTGTTATTATGTGGCGCTCCAGGAGTGCTGCTGGTGTTGGGGAGATGATGGCATCATGAACTCGAAAAGGTCTTGCTCTGTACTGAAGGAGAAGATGCTGCCATTACTTCGTGCAATTCTCCAACACGACAATGACCCGAAACTACGGCTGCATTTCTGAAGAAGATCAGGGTGAAGGTGATCAAACGTCTCCTGATCTGATCCCGATCGAACACCCACAGGGAATTTGGAGGAGACACGTTGAACGTCGCTCTCCATCCAGCATCCAGCTCTGAAGAATGGAAAAAGATCGATGCTGCAATATGTTCCGTCCTTAAACATCATGTTCACGAATCTCATTCTAGTAGTTCTTGTTGGGGGTGTATTCATTTTGTAATCGAAGTTTGGTTATTAACCTTAATTTCATGTTCTGTAAGTGTTCCACTCATGAAAAGTTTGAAAAGTGTTCTTTTGTTTATTGAGCTTCTGATTAAATTCATGCTTTTTAAAGGGGCTGTACTCATTTATGCTGAGCAAATACATTTCCCTCTAATAAAATCAACCCCAGAGCCACACTGAAAACCAGCTTTTCCCATATTACTTAAACATTTTTAACTAAACTTAGCTGAACGCTAAACCCCACATTTTCCCAGAGTGCGCAGACATTGACATTTCTTGTCATTGAAAGCAAGTGATTGTGTTTACACTGTGTTTTATAGATTCAGCTCTTTCCGTGTCTGTCTTTAACGGTTTGTTGTGCCTTGGAACTCGACATTAAACCTCAACTAAAATAATTCGTCCAGAGTTTCATCTGATCAAGAATGGCTTCATTCGGCTTGATTGATGGCGCTGATCTTCAAACCAAGTTTTACAGAACAAAGATGCGATGAATTATTAAAACTCAGGGGCGTTTTTTCCACATATGCCAGTGTTTTATGTTTAATTGGTCGTCTTTGGCAGCAGCAAGCAATGGAGAGGTGTTATGTAAATATAGTCCCACAGAGGCCCGTTTGACATTTTGTGGAGCTCTGGCACAGAATACATAGCGAACTGACGGAGGAAAAGTGCATTGGCGCTGAGCTGATGGGACATGTTCGGATTAGACATTCAGATTTCTGTCTGTCAGTTCTGAGATGCGTCAGGGCTTAACTATTTGTGTTTTCCCCGTTCCTCGTCACAAAAGCCTCTGTTACTGGAAGCTTTCACGATGTGGTTTTCAGTCGTCTCTAATCACTGTGCCGTCCCAGCCAATTAAATCCCTGAACAGAAGAAATCCTCTGTTTTGAAAAGGTTAGATTTCATTAAGAATGTAGATGTTGGGATGGTTACTGACCCAGTCTGTTGCCTGAAGCCCAATCTAATCTAGAAAAGGTTCAGAGGATCACGGCATGAAGAAAGAAGCATCTAGAGGAACTGCAGGTGCTAACTGCTTCTCATCATTTTCCTCCTCATCCTCTTTCTTCTTTTCTGGGGCCAAGGAAACAGGCCACATGAACCCCGTAATTTTGAAAACTAATTGCTTCTTCTCCTCCTCTTCCTCCTCATTATTTTCCTTATTCTACACCCCAATCATCCTTATTTTAAAGGATGGGTCTCTTCTCCTCCACATCCCAATAATCTTCCATCTTCCTTCTTTTCTGGGGCTGGAACACTTGGGGATAAGAATAAGGCCCTGTCCACATTTACCCCATTTAAAAAAATCTGATTGACCCATATCGTCATTCTCTTCCTCTCCTACTTCTTTCTTTTGTGAGGTTGGCTCACTAGGAAATCATTTAGAAAACAAATAGCTTCTTCTCCATCTTCCCCTCCTCCTCCTCCTCTTCCATCTTCCTACTTAGTTCCTTCATCTCCTCATCCTTTGCCCTTTTCTCCTCCTTCTCCATCTTCTTTCTTTTCTACACCCTGTCCGCATGTATCCCGTTATTTTGAAAGCAAATTGCTTCTTTTTCTCTTCATCCACATTCTCACCATCATCCTTTCCCAATTTTCTTCTTTTCTGGGGCCTTTCACTAGCGAAGCAATATAAGGCCATGTCCACATCTATCCCGTTATTCCCATCTTTATCCTCATCCTTATCCTTATTCATATCCTCCTACGTTTCCTCTTTATCCTCCTGCTCCTCTTTTCTGGGTCCGGATCCATTTATTTGAAAATCTGATTGTATCTTATCCGTATCCTCATCCTTTTCCTCCTGATCCTCCTCCTCCATCGTCTTCCATATTTTCTGTAGTCTGGTCACTAGGGGAGCAGTTTAAGGCCCTGTCGACATGTACTCCAATGTTTTTGAAAACAGGGATTTTTCGCTACAGTTACACTATTCGTCCACACGTAAACACAGCTTCTTTTGAAAACATACGGCCAAGGTGGGTCGCTTTGAAGCCTTTTATGTGAACACGAATGACTGCCACCTGTTGGTTTGGTGGTCTTTACAGTGTTATATGGGGTTTTTGAAGATATGCACATGTGGATGTGAATTTTTTTTTTCTTTTTTTTTAAACCATCTGTTTGATTTGGGTCAAACATAACTTTAAATAAGAACTGGGGTTCCCCGTTTTTAAATCCTGAACATAAGAAAAACAGCAAAAAGAAAAAGAAATGGAGTAAAAGTATTTTCTACAGGTGGAATAGACCTATTTAGCCCTGCTATAATCATTAACTTATTTAATCATCAATAAAGCTCTCCAAATGGTTAACTTAAGGCAATTGGTAAACCTGTCTCACAGTAATATTATTTATTAATGAAATTTGAACTGTATTTGAACACTTTTCATGTTTGTCAGACCATTGTGTGAATAAAGCAGAATATCTCGCTCTCCTGGGATCTCATCATTTCACAGTTGTGACTTAGACGTCACATCTGTTTTTTTAGGTCAGAAGATGGTGGCGCTTTGATTCAGGATTTTTGAGTTGTGATGGGAAGACTAGCAGCTGAATGCGCTCACTGATATTTCTCATCTCCAAGATCCGAGTGACGTGGCTTCCTGCCCAGAACCTTTTATATCACCAGTGGTCATGTTAAACCAGCAGCTCAGTTTGTAGTTAAACAATGAAAGTCCACAAATCTATATCCAAACCCCTGGGAGGTGCTCAGCTCCCTGATCCTCTGTTTATAGATTAAGGTTTCGATTTGGGTTGAGTTAACAATACCGGCTGAGCTAATACCGAAGATGGTTATCTTTATGGGTGACTCAAAATGACTTGAGTAAAAAGTAGAAATAAAACCATGAATAAATAAATCAATTGATGAAAATTTGGCTATTCAAACGAATTCAGAAAAAATACCCTAATAAATATTGTGAATAAATAAATTTAAACAATAAGTAAATGCTTAAATAAAAATATATGTTAAGTAAATAATTTATTGTATTTATGTATTTCTACATTTAAATACATGTGCACTTATTAATTTCCAATTTTACTGTAGTTTTTGTCTGGCTTTGACCATTGGCCAATCCAGACCTAAGCTGAAGTTAACACATATATTGCATATATATACATACAGTGGTACCCCAAGATAAGAATATAATCATCTCGAAGCAAGTTTTCCATGTAAAACGCCTAATCCGTGCAACGTCTCTCAGAAACAACAGAATAAGTAGATGAAAAAAATGGAAAAGCAGAGAAAAATCAAGTAACGTTTCTTCAATCCTTAAATCTACTCATTGTTAATGTAATAAATGATAATAAAACAGAATAAAACACAAGCAAAATACGTAATTTGTACACAAATATGAAACCTTACGTTGAGAGTGAAGCGGTGTGTCTGAGGAGGTGGAACGGATGCAGAAAACATTACGGCACCACGTATGAAAGTTAACTTTCTCGAGATATTTCAAAAAATTACAAACACCAACACGGTTTCAAGCACAAATGCAGACAGATCAAGAGCGCTTCTGAGAACGAGTCTCAGGGTTTCTCTAACTTGTGCTTCTTTAATGACACCTTGACTCAAAAATTGGTTATATACATTATTGGTAATCTATATATAGTGTTTCGCTGTGTTGTTGAAGCATATCAGACCCTTTTAGCACAGTCTGCACTGGGAGAATGGAGCGCCAGGACTCGGAAGAGCACCGTGATGTCAGACGTAATAAACGGATAATGGAGCAAAACTGTTTGTAGTTGTTCGTATCTAAAAAAAAATGTTTGTGTCTCTTAACAAAAAGTTTCCAGCAAGACCTTTCGCATTCGTAACTTGAAGCATTCGTATCTCGGGGTACCACTGTATATGTATTTGTTTATTATTTTATTTCATTTATTTATTCATGCATTTTTATACTTTTTTTAAAACATGTGTTTATACTTTTATTTATTTCGTAATGTATTAATTAGTTTGGTCCTCCATATATCGCTGTGTAGCATTATTACACTTTCAATGCGGCTTTTTCAGGAAAGTTGCTGTATGCTGGGTCTCTATTTTAAATATGACCTTTTTGTTGGTGTTGAAAAATATCAAAAACCACATTTGATCTTGTGTCCTCAGGTGAAGATGCAGATGAGAAGAAGGTTCTGGTTCTCAGCTACCCACAGTACTGTCGGTACCGCTCCGTCACAGCCCGGCTCCGCGAGCGGCCCTCATCTTTGCTGACGGATCATGTGGTTCTGGCTCTGGGAGGCATCGCCTCCCTCACCCACAACACACACATCCTCTACTGCAGGGACACCTTTGAGCACCCCACGCTGGAGGACAACGAGAGCGTGTGTGATGAGTTCGGTGAGTTCCTGCTTCATTTGGGTCGGACACTTTATTTCCTCTTTTTGATGACCTTCAAGTTACATCGTTTAACTTTTGTTTTTGAATTTAACGGAGACAATTGATTTAAAAGTACAATTTACTTCTAAACAAGGCGCTGACTTCTGCCGTGGGGATGGTAGGCATGGTAGAATGTGTTTCAGCAGGGGGTTTCTCACATCGGTTATGTAAAAACCCAGGGTGTGGTCAGCTTTGAGATGCCACGGGGCATGGTTTGCATAAACAGAGGATTGCATAAACCACTGGCAGGCTGGGAGTGTCTGTGCTTCAGAGGGTCATGTAGAAGTGGAGGATTACTCGGATGCTTCTTTCGTGATCATTGTTAACAGTGGGAGCACATCAGACATCTGCAGATATTGTGGTCCTGGAATGAGGTGTTCATCTGAGTCCAGGAAAACAAAAACGCATGCAAATAGAAAATTATCACAATTTCGAGTAGTATCTTCTTTTTTTTTACTGCAAAAATTTCAAACTTGAAAACGAATAGTTTTTATGTTTTAAAACAAAAATCAAATGTATTTAGACTGAATAAAAGTTCATCAATCCCCCCAAAAAGCGAAAACAAGGTTAAAACAATGTGAAAATTGTATCACAATTTCTCTTAAACCTTATACACTGTTCAAAGCACTGTTTGTTCCATTGTGCTTTGTTTTGTGCTGGAATTTTGAGATAAAGGAGCCCTGATGGCAGGTCTTCTATGTCAAAAGGTTATCCTTTCTTTTTACCACTAGATGGCACATATGGGGTCATAAACGCAACTGAAACAGAACACATTTCAGATCGCGCATTTTATCTCAATTAAATAAGTAGTTCCTTGCAAGTCATGCGTCACAACTCTTGTAATGTTTGTTTAAAAATATCAAAACTAATAACCTGTTTGAAACCTACACATTATATTTGAAGTCAAAATAAAACAATAAGTGGATTGTGTGATACGTACTTAATTCAAAACAAACACTATATTGGCCACCTGTGCCTGTAGGGAATTTAAAGGGTTTGCCAACTCCACTGTTTTGAATTATACTTATATCTGCGCTTGAAAATTCTAATGTTTTTGTTTAATGTTGGTTTTATCCAATATAACTGTTGAAAAGTACATTTGTATGCAAGAATATATAGAAACTAAATGATAAACCACAAAAAAAATCATTGTGGATATCACTTTCCTCAAATCAAAATGGTCCTCAAAAGTGGCGGTATACACCAAGAGCTTTCACGGTTCGCTCAAAAGCGTTGTTTCCTTCATTAAAACCACGCTGTTCTCTCTGAAAGTGAACCGTAGGGGACTGAGCTTAAATCGAGGGTCGGCCGGGTTTTCATCGACTGATTAAACTCTTTGTTCTTGCCAGAGCTTTAAACATAAACCACTGCTCGTCACATTGAAACCCAGAGAAGTGCTTGTGTTTAACTTTGCTGGGTGTGTTATTTATTAAGGCTTGAGCTCAACATATGAAGTCACTGTTCACTCAAAGACTCCCATTCGCTGGATCGGGTTCAGAGATGGAGATCTGGTGCTGCCCATTTCTGAAGCTGAGCAAATCTAACGGGAAAAAGACTTTTCATGCTCGACGTGACAGCAACTTGGCGGAAAATCTGCAGCGTTACGTTTGTTATTAACTTTTTGAAGTGAATAACTGGCTTTCCAAGAGCCTGGTGTTACACTGGGGAGTTTTACACAGATCCAGTGCAGGAAAATGGAAAACTGAGCGATGAAATGGAAATAATTAAAGCTGGGATGATGAAGATATTTAACCATTTTATTGATATTTTGGCTTAAAGGGAAAGTAGTTTATTTGAGCTTTGATACAAAAGGTGAACAAACGTTTACCTGAAGATGACGTGTGCTATAAATCACAGATATTGAGAAAAAAGAGATTTTCTTCTTCAAAAAGAAAAAAAAAATCCAAATTTGAATTTAAAACTAAAAATTAGACAAAAAATGGACACCTTACCAAACAGGTAAGAGATTAAAATGTAAAGTAAATAAAAACAGAAAAGCAATAATAAAAATACAAGGGCAAATAAAAAAAGAAACAAAACTTGTTATAAACATATTTTTGGGGGGTAAAATGTAAAAGGTTATTTTTTATTTTACTTTAATCTTTGCACAAAATTTTTGCCATATGTTTACAATTTATCCATGACTAAACATGAGTAAAACTGTAGGTTTTACTAATAAAAACTATTTATTTACAAGTACAATGAAAACAAACTAACATGTATAAATAACATAAAAAACATTTTTTGAATAAAACATAAAAGTTCAAAAAAAAAAAAAAAAAGATTGGTTAAAGAAGATTTTGGTCAGAGAGAGAGGATTCTGGGTATTCCAGCAGGGCTAGGTCTGTGTGTGTGGAATGCTGTGTGGATGATTAGAGTCTGATTGATGGCCGCTGCTGCTTCTGAGCGGATTATTCATGAGAGTGTGTTGTTTAGTGAGAAGATGGAGCCATTTATATTCCTCATCAAGATAGCCCTCTATTCCAAGCCTCCTGTTTTAATCAGCTGCTCTTGAAACGGTGATCAGACGCCAAACCTTTATCCAGAAACTAATGATGAGCATGGAACCAAACATGAACATCATTGACATCTTGCAATGCTGATCCGTAAATCGATCGAACTCCATCTTTCCCTCCTTCTATCAGTCTTCATCAAACCACTGTCTCTCCTTCTGTTCCCTGTTCTCTGTCTCACCCAACCACCCATCTCTCAATCAAGTTAATTTAGACCTTTCATCTGTGTGTTTTCCTCTCTATATTTCCAATTGATCAGTATTTCTCATGATATGAAAGAGTTTTGTCCTGATTTAAAACTTCTTCAGCTGTAGTTAAAGTTCTTTTGCCTTGAGCTGCCGGATCCTTTCACAACAGCTCAAGAAAGGGCTCTTTCACAACCTGTAACCTCTGGATACATTTGCCACTCTAGATGATTGTTGTGGTGAGACAGGTTTGAAAACAAAGTGACTCATGTGAAACTAGTGAGAGACTTGAGAAAAAGACATAAACGCACTCTAAAAGAGCAATTCTGAGCTGAGAATAAACTCACTTTTTAGCAGCTTTATTTAATTATTTTTTTTCTCTTATTTTTAGATTATATAATTTTGCAGCAAAAATGTTAATTTTATAACAATTTTATCTGTTTATTTATTATTATTGTTATTATTTTGCCGATATCCTTTATTGATAGAGACAGGAAGCTAGGTGGACAGAGAGAGTGGGCGGGAGAGAGAAACAGATGCCGAGTTTGGGATTTGATCTCTGCGACCGCACATCCTCGACGCAGGACATGCACTAAATTCAAATTAGCCTGAAGCATAGAAATATATTCTATGATTGATTATGAATTAGTTCCATCAGTACAGCTCTGCTCAAAGTACCTAAGATTAGGAGCATTACGGGGTTTTTTTTCGACTTTTCGACTGTCATTTAATCTCCGTAGCTAATCCCGCATACGGTCGATTTCAATAAAATAATAACTTCCCTGCAACTCTGTCAGGAGAGCATTCAACCGCAGGGAACTAAAAACTATGTTCATTTCTTAAATTGTAAGTCGCTTTGGATAAAAGCATCTGCCCAATGCATAAAAGTAAGTTTAATGTAAAAAAAATAAAATAAAGTAAAATGCTATTTTATGTAGCATTTTCGTTTTGATTTTTCCAAAATTGGCTCTCCCCGAGTCAGTTTAGCCATAGGTTGCAAACCCCTTATGTATAAATTCATTCCAAACTGGTTTGAAAATGTGCAGATTTTTATTCACTGGAGCTCCAGTGTTTGATTCAGAAAGGAGTTTGCTTGATTCAGATGTTCTGATTGAAATTCAGAAAGACACAAAGAAATAGTGCAAACACTGAGCGCTTGCTGCTTAAAATATGGATTGGAAAATATTGAAGTGGCGACTTTGGAACATTATTCATAAATGCAATTTTATCTGCAACGTTTGCTCTCCTTCGACGTGCCCTTTGCTCAGGATTCATGCTTACCACATACGCAGCAATAAAAATGGGTCATTTATTTTCTTTCACTGCAGATCTGAGCAGAGCTATCGATGTGCTCCAGGCTCAAAGCAGATCCAGCTCTTAATAAAACATCAGAACTGTTCTAAGAAGGCTTATAGAGCACTGCTGGAGTTTATTGAGGGCTGAGTGTAATTTTAGTGTTTTGCAGTTTTTGGTTTCAGAATACAGGAATTATGAAAAACTTATTATTGGATTTGTATTATCGCTGTGCCTTGACGCAAATTATTGTTCAGTATATAAAGTGATTTGGCTCACCAAACAATCATTATTTAACATATTCACTTCAATTAAACTCCAATGAGCTTGTTTAATTATTTTATAAGAATCTTTTATTTTAGATTCACTTTTTCTTGTAACAAAAACAAAGGTGTAATGAGTTTGAACCATTTGGAGCTGAAACTTTACTAAAGTTTTTGTTGTTTTTCTATTTACTGATTATTAACCTCTTAAGCCCTGAGGCCTATTTTCCAAAAATCCTATACTTTTACTTTTTAAGGCATTTCTCAGCTTTTACAAGGTCTAAACTGCAGATCTTGGTATCAAAATGAAGATAGGTTCTTGGGGAGTGGTGTGGATGAGTTAATTTGACAGTCAAGAACACTGGGTAAGAGTAATTGATGTTGGAATGGCCAAAAATGAACTCCGCCTAAAAAAAGACATGTTTCCTCTAATATCTCCTTATTTTACTTATAACGAAGCAAATAAACACAATCAATTGTAACCACTACATGTCACGGACATCTGTAGCAAGTTTGGTGTTCATACTACAAGAAACTAATATTCTGTAAAGGTTTTGATTGAACAAAGTTCAGGCGTAATCCATGTTGGCACAGTTTGGCACAATTTGGCACAATTATTGAAATATGGAAAAAGTCTTGTCTAAAGCTTCAGCTACGTTCATAGTCTTCTTTTCTTGCTTACGGGACATGATTTCAGCAAAAAAACTCCTAAAGAAACGCTGTAAAAGGGGGGTGGAAGCCCATTTACGCAATCTGCGCGCGCTTTGCGTAACCTCCCATTCACAAACGCTTTCGACGTTCGAGCTTCTGCGTGTCCCTACCCCCGACCATCTGTCCAATCCGGGAGCTCTATATATCGCTGAAAAGCTCTAAATCTGAGGATGCCAATGGTGACAACCATTTTGAGACTGACGGGATCCGCGACGAATCACAGGACGCGCAGCGTGGAGAGACGCGCTCTTACGCACGGGGAGTGTTTCCATATTTGGTGATGCTATGAGAGCACAGAGCTACAAAAAAGACCCAAAATGGAGTTTCCGCGAAGCTATTGACCTGACATAACAACAAATGGACTTTTATCGCTATGGAAATAACTTTTTGTTGAAAAAACGGCAAAGGTAAGACAAGATTTACATGCTTGCTTTGTTTTCGCTGGCGTTTTTTCGGGGAACTTTCGCTCCCTGCTCTGAAATACTTCATGCAATGTAAATGAGTTGCATATCGCTGGATTCAGCTGGTTGTTAGCTTTCATTTGATGCCATGGTTTTGGTGTTTCCGTTTATATTGTGGATACATATTGCACATAAACAAAAACGTGGTCATGAATTATACTCCGGACATGTTGTTGTTTATTTGCATGGCGTTCGAGCTGTGGTTCACGAATATGAAATTGAATTAGATACGTTTTTAGAGGAGTTTCCGCTGAACACAACAGTATTTAATATGTGTGGGTTATTCTCAGGGTTCGTGAGCTATGAGTGAAAATGTAACGCACAAGGGGGCAAGTCCCCGGTAACAGGGACTCTTGGGTTTAAGAGGTTAAACAACTTTTTTTAACCCTTAGAAGTCCTTTTTGCGCTTTTTATTTTGTGCCAACATTTTTTCATTACATTACACACAAATTGTCCAAAAAGTACAAGTCCAAGTAGTAAATTTAGCCTTTTTTTTACTGCACAAAGTCTGCAAATTGCAGAAACTTCTAAGGGTTAAGCTGTATTTTTTCACTCCAACCAAAAACAGAACAATATGTTTAGTGAGGAACTTCAAAATAATTACTCTGTCTGGAGGGAACTTTTTTTTTCTCAAACACTGGTTCATTTAAATCCTGCCTGTGATAACGAAAAGAAATTGGGTTAATATTGTTGAGTGCACAAGCAATTAAAAATTAAAACAGTTTGAGACTGAACTATTAAATCTTATTGACCCTGAAAAGATATTTCTGTTTCCTCTGTTACACTTGATTCCATTTACCACTTGTTTCACAATCTGGCTTGGATTACTGGAGGTCATGCATTTTTAAAAGCCCATATGCCTCATCCATGTGTCTCATTAAGTATTCAAGGAGAAACTGAAGGGCTGACTCTTTTCCCCTGCACTTTCCTCAAATCAGACTCAAAGTTTTACACGTCTTAAATCCTTTAAACAAAGCCGACAAATTACCTCTTGAATCAGATGCTGTTCACCTGAGATTGAAACTGACGCAATAGGTCATTTGACGTCACTGCTGAGGTGCTATAGGAGGTGTGCAAGAGAACCTGCAGATTAGAGGAGCGGAGTTGGCTAATGCTAATAGTTTACTTCTTCTTTGTTGGGTTTTATTGTAGGTGGCAACCTACAAGTATTGGCACAAAACTTAGTGTATGGTGTAATGACCGTCATCTGAGGTTGCATGCAAAGTTCTGCCACTGTGTCCCATAGTGGGCTGGAGATATGAACTTTTTTGACGTCATTGCTGAGGTGCTACAGTTGACAGAGAGCCTCACAGGAAACTATGGAAGATATTGAGATACCCAATTGGTAAAATAATAATCATGCCTACAATTTATATAGTGCTTTTCCAGATGCTCAAATACACTTTATAATTTTCAGAGCATTATTCATTTACACCACATTCACAGACTGGTGGTGACTGAACATGGCTGCCATTGCGCGCCTACTGCCACCTACCCACCCCACTGGTCACACACACACACACATCCATACAGGGTTTTGAGGATCAAAGTTGGCTAATGCTAATAGTTTCTTCTTTGTTCTTGGGTTTTTAGAGCAGGTCGCAACCAACTTAAATGTGCAATATCAATTGGATTTTATGCAAATTAACTTGGCAACACTTGAACATATTTGCACCATACTTTTTTGTTTCCACAATCATCTGTGGTTGTATTCACAGTTATGGCACAGTACTCTTTAGTGGGCTTGAAATATGAACATTTTTCCCATTTTTTCTCATAGGAAACAATGTGAGATGTCTAAATTTTGCATCATTTACAGATGGTCAAATAAAATAAAAAGAAACTTGGCAAAGTGGTTTTAAACCCTGCATCTTCACATTTGAGGAGCAAAGTTGAATAATGCTAATAGTTTCTTCTTCTTTGAGTTTTTAGAGCAAGTTGCAACCAACTTACATGTCCAATTTCAACGTCATTTTCTCCAAAATGACTGTACAAGTATAACATCGCACTTGAAGGTGTTGGCACGAAACTTGGTGGATGTTGTAACGACCATCCTCTGGGGTTGGAGACAAAGTTTTGGCCCAGTGCCCCCTAGTGGTCTGGAGATATTAAAATTTATTTCTAAACATGAATGTGATGCGTGCAAGAGATTTTCCTTCATAGGAAACAATTTTGCATTGTCTACGAATGCTTAAATGAGTCAAAAAAATACCTTTAAACCTTATACTTTGTCTGCTTTAGACCAGTTTCTTTTTTATTTCCTCCCTGTTTTATTGTTATTTTTGTGTGGTATTTCCTTTCTCTATTCATTGAATATATTACGTTACATGCACTTTTTCTGGCTTCCTGGAATGTCCACAAAATTCACTTGATTGTTTCCTAATAATGTTTAGTGATTTGATTCAGCCATGTTTTCCTATTTGCATAAGTGTTGTAGAAAAGTGGGCTCTTCCAAAAGTTATGTTCATTTGGTTCAATATTGTAATTTATTTTGGACTAAGCAGTGAAGAACATATTTTTTCTGGGTTTTCTTCTCAACTCTTCAAATTTCAAGAATTCTGTGGCTGGTATGATAAGAATTCCATAATATACTCAAATTTTAAACTAAGTTTTAGCCATGTCACCTTCTGACTGCCTAGATTATGGAGTATTTATTTCAACAAAGCAAACTTTCAATACAATTCATGTTAAAATGTTTGTTTTAGTTAAACTTCACAACAATTGTAGTTAAATATGGGCACCAAACTTAGCCTGTGGTTTAAAGACCATCATCTGGGTTTAAGATAAGATAAGATGCCTTTATTGTCACTTTACACATGTACAATCTACATTTTAGATATATGCAGTGAGATGAGAGCTTATCGCATGCATGTAAAAGAAATATAAAATATGTGCAAGGAAAGACATAAAACAAAACAATAGAAATATATAAAAAACAATAAATTTATATAAATATATATATATTTAAAAAGACTATAGAAAAAATTTACTTCCTCGTTTACATGCATAGAAATATAAAAAAAGTGTTTTGTTTGTTTGTTTGTTTTATATGAAAATGTCTCCCGAGCAGTTTGTGCCAATTTACATTGTAAAAGTTGTTGGTAAAAGGACATTTTGGGTGTTGGTCATTTTTTGTTTATAAGAAGAAAAAAAGAAAACAGTGGGCTGTTTGGCCACTAAGGGACTCTAAATCCGTGGTGATTGTAGTAGATTAGCTTTTATTTTATATAATTCTCACATTAAAGGCTTTCTTACCGTTTAATCTACCTTAATATTGTTTTGTTGACTCATTTTTATTGCATGCAATTAAAAAAAAATACAGAATAGAAAATGCTTTGGATCACATTGATTGTATTGTCAAATAATTTTTTTTAGATCGTTTTCAAAAAAAGTGTTTAGCCCTAAAATACTTTGTGCTAAACCCTGACAAACCCCAAAGACCATAGATTTTGATTAATTTTTCCAGTCTTTGAAATCCTAGAAGCAACATCACGGTTTTGCTTGTGTGGATTGTCAAGACTGACATTTGAGGTTGTGCTGATATTTTTAGCATCCTCCGCTGTGATTTGGACTAATTGCCTGGCTGACTCCCTTTAGTGTAAAAAGCTCCTTCTCTGCAGTAAATCCTCCAGAGGAACGTTGATGTCTCACGCTCAAATGAATCAACTCTTTTTCCCATTCCTTTCTGTGTTCTGGAAGAGATCTCAGCATGTCGACATTTGAAAAGCTCGTAATGTAACCAGATTCTTAATGCCGCTCTGAAAAAAGTCAATATTGAGCTTTAGTTATTTATTTTTTGTCTGATCCCCAGTAGACTACTATCCCAAACTCTGGAGCCTACCATTTGGGGCTAAGAAATTTTAGACCGGTGAAGCCTGGTTTTCATATAAATGTTTTTTTTTTTTAATGCATCCTCTGATTTATCTCCATGTTATCCTTGTGAACATTTAATGAGTCTGAATGCATGAATGTGAAGGAAATGAACGTGGAATCTGGGATAATGGCTTTAAAAGTAAGCTGTGCTTGAAGGATTATGTTGCAAGAGCATCAGGAAAGCATTACTTCCTTGTTTGTATTTCACTCTTGTCTGCCTTGCTTGGAAAATTGTCTAATTATTGTTTGAGGGCCATATAATGGATGCTGTTTGAAATTTGATAACAAGGCTCTCCGAACATGCTTTATGTCTTCTATCCTGAGTAAATGGATTGCATGGAAAGATTACCTTCAGCTTATGTTGTCTTCCTTGTTGCAGTTTTGCCGTAAATGATGTCCTTCAGCACTTGGTCAAGGCTGCTACTGCATGGTTCATGTCATACTCATTTAATTTTCTAACGGTTTCTGTTTTGATGCTTTTGACAACTGGTATTGTAGGGGAATGTGCAGTGATTGGTGCATAAGCATGCAAATAGTTATAGATGATGCCCAGATCTTGAATTTGAACCAGAATTTAGTTCCTCCCTCAGCCATAATGAACCATGTGACGCCAGGCTAAGATTAATTAGCCTTATCTCTGGGCTAGTGCTCCTCTCGAATGTCTCACAAGTGCTAGTAAAATTGTCCTCTCTGTTATTTTATTTATACGTTTTCGCCTCTTCTGCCATTGTCTGCCAGACCTTGGAAGAGACGCATAGAATTCTGACTAAAACTTAACGTTCGCCAGAAAGGTAAAATTTGTGTGCGCCGGACAAAATCAGATTTATAAACCGTCCATGCACACATCTGCAAGCAATCTTTCTTTTATAAATCACAGATGGGATGCAATTGTGCGCAGTTCAGTGCATTGTCCATTTGTCATCAAATAACGCCAGCAGTCACTTTTAAGTACTTTTGTATTTCTTTGATGCTGTGAAAGGTATGAAAAAGAAAAAACGCTGTAAATCTTTTCAAACTGCAGACAAACTTGAACTATTCTTGGACTCATAGATCCAATAACGTGAACTTATCCGATAACATATTGATTTATTATGATTATTATTCTTTCTTGCATGCTCAGTTTATGTCTGCATGTACAATATATCACATGTGCACTTGTAATTTAGTCTGTATATGCTTTTGTTTAAAAAAAATGATCAAATTTAAAAAGTAACACCAACAGTGCCATCCTGTAACTTTTAGGCACAAGGTCAATGTAGTCTTTATATGTTTAGCAATCACAATTATTCTCAACACCTTATAAACATAATTCCTATCCCCTTATCGCACCTTTTCATGATATGTTTTTGTAGTTTCGTTTTTCAAAATTCACAGGCATTTTAGTAGATTTGTAAGTCATAAAGTATCTTTTTTTTAACAAATATCTGCTTTTCAAATAAGGGAGGACTGGTCGACATTTCGACTAGATGTCGACTAGATGTTCCACAGTATGAACTTTTTTTTTAATTAAAAAAATGTGCATGGAAAAAGATTTAGATAAAAAAAATCCTAATGCAATGCAAAGGCATTGTGTTTTTCTGTTGGAACTGCCTGTGATGGGCCAGCTTTAAAGGACTAACCAATAGACCGATTTCATTGTACAGCATCTGAAATGTTGTTCTTAAAATTCCTAAAGTCTGTCATCAAATCACCTCCCAGAACTGTCTCGACCGGCTGCGTTCCCAAAGAGCATATTGGGACAAGCACATTTCCTCTACGTGTTCTAAGATGCAAGCGAGCTATTATTTACACACAAAAAAAACCTAAAGCAGCAACTTTTCTGGAAATTATGATTTTTGTTCTCACCATTTTCCCCACAGCACTACAGTGTGATCATCTGTAGATTGTCGAACAGATTTTTTCCACACGATTTGGTGTTAAATTACATACCAAGAAAATGCAAGTGGATAAACAAAGAGTTTCTAACACATTCGGAACGCTCTGATGTTTGGATCTGTTTTTGCAGCAGGCATTATGCAATATTCCTGAATGCCACACAGAGCTTTCTATTTGAGGCGCTTGAGGCCTTTTACATCAAATTAATCCATAAAAGGCTTTTCCTCCTGTCTAAACAATGACCAATAAACACAGCTAGCGCAGCTAAGCAGCTCAGAGAGGAACTTCAATAACACGCTCGTTACTCAGATGGATATTTATAGTCGCACGCTGCATAATCTCTCTTTTCTTTCTCACATAGTCTCAGTTTTGTGCCACTAGAAGTAGGCCGCTAAATGCTCTTCACTTTTATCAGATGCTGGTTGGTTAGCATAGCCGTTAGCAATTGGCATTATTGATTCAGGCTTGTCTTTGGCCATCTGTGCTCTGTAGTCATCGTTCAGATGAGCAATAGACATGCTGCTGATGCGTATTTGACGTGCTTCACATGCAGGGCTTAATCAGCAGCATAAGCTGGAGGTGCGAATGGTCGCACGGATGCCATACGCCGCTAGGAGCGGGTTCTCATTGACGCTTGGGCTTTCAACCGTGCAGATGCTGATTCTGCAGCTTTCAGTTTATTTAATGTCTCAAGGTGGGAATATTTTATCTGAAAATCAGCCGGATGTTCTCTTATCTTATGATTGTCTCATTTCGTATGAAATAGATTTACATCTACTTAATGCACACATTTACTAATTAAAACAAAACATTTGTTGAGTAATTTTATCTTTAACACCTGATTAATCCTGCTTAGTTTATGCTAATAGGTTAAAAATGTATCCAATGATTCATTTTGTAAACCTTGAAGATGTATTTTTTATAATTCTTTTTAGATTTATTGAAAATATATTGCATTCATTTTCATTATTTAATTCATTAATTTAATAGTTGGATGGAAGTGTAGAAACTTATTATTATATTTATTATGTTTACATTGATTCAATTACATTTATTCACATAGGTCTTAAAACGTCATTAATTGGCAGCTTTTTGAAACATTTTTTTTTAAATACAAAAACCAATGCAATTTATCAGAAACATTTATTTCTGTGCTGTAACTTTACATAAATGTTGAGCATCTTGAGTAAAACCTTGTAAGAATAAACCTTTATAAGATAAAAATTTTAATTCTCAGTCATTTTTAGAATAAATGTGTTCTACTTAGTTTATTTGTATTTATTTGACATCATTAACTTATTTATTTGCTATATGCTTTGATGGAAAATATGTAGAAACTTAAAGCAGAGTTTTAGAAATATTTAACTATTTACAATAAATTATTTTCATTAGCGTTATTGTATACACTCATTTGTTTTATTGTGTTTATGTATTTATTTATTGTAGTTAATAATCACCCCTTTTAAAATAACACATTTTATACTTATAAAAACAAATATAGATAGTACAATTATATAATAATTATAATAATATATTATATAATAGTTATATTTTATAATTTAATTCATAAAAATATATTACAATTTGAATCATTATTTACATTTCAACTTAAAAAAATAAATATTTTTAATCCGAAGCCTTTCCAAAATAAACCATTTTTTTTAAACATTTATTTCTGTACTGTTTCTTTGGATTAATTTTTTTAATATCAACTTTTATGAGATAAATGTGTACAGTTACATGTACATTACATTTGTAATGGACAGTTTCTTGTATTTAACTGAATTATGTGTCTTCTTGTAGCTGAAATCTAATGAGAATAGTTGGAAATATTTATTCTAAAATACCTGTTTGTTTGGTTATAACAATGAGATGAGACACATAGGTGTGTTTGATTGTAAAATGCACAGCGTAGTCTCTGCAATAAAAGCTCATTTATTGCTCAGATTATGGGTCAGGGCTTCAGTACAGTGTTCCGGACGGAAGCACACAGTCTGTGATGGATTATTGCTCAGAGAGGCTGACATGACGTTTCTTAGCTCTCTGTCTTTTCCTTTATGACCTCGTGTGGACAAATGGAGCGGATTGATAGCGCTGAGTGATTGATAATGCGCCAACCCTTCAGAGTGTCATCTGATTGGCTGAGGGGGATCACATGTCATTGCACTTCCGTGTTTGGCTGACCTGAGTGATTTGTTTGAGAAGAGAAGGTTTGTTTGACTGATGTGACTGTCACTACTGAAAAAAAATTAAAAAGTGTTGTCTAAAGGCTGAAAGCATTTGAATTACAGTGTTTCTAGCCTTCTAGTTTCACTACAGAGATACAAGTAATGTCTAATATTAGTGAAACAGCTAGCTAACCTATACAAGTTGTGCTTTTTAAATGTTTGATTTCTTTTTCCTGAAAATATGAAAGATTACACAAAAACATTTTTCCACTCATAGCCATTTATTGTCATACAACTGTGTTTACTCTTTTTAAATCCAACAGAAACTTTCTAAATAACCTGATCAAAAGTTTAGTTTTGTAAACTGGGCTGCAAAAGGGGTCATTGTTTTTTTATAATATGTTGTTCACACTGCTCTAGTAGTATGGGGAAAAACTCAAAAAGTCTCTATTTTATATCATTTTCTATCCCAGGGTTATTCCGGAAATAGGCTGAGATTTTCATTCGGAAAACTTCATAGCTACTTCCCAGTTACTCACCTATGGGATACTGATTTGCATATTCGTGACGTGTATGCAAAGGTATTGTATGATGGGCGACGTAGATGTGAGGGAATAACTTCAATACTGATTTATCAACGTTTTATTAAAGCAACATCGATAGATGCTGTAATAACGTTTGAAGGGAGCCACAATCTGATCCAGAATTCAGAATTCTGATTACATTCAGAATCGTAAGATTATAGTCAGAAGTCTTGTATTAAGGTTACAGTGACAAATCTGAGATTACATTTGTTAAACGAGTTGTGAGCGTGCTCAGTGGTGACCCAGATATTAATGTTGGCTGTTTCCTCCATGTTACTCCCTTTAACAATATATTTTCATGCAAATAACATCTTTTTTTAGTGAGTAAAAACATTCAAGTTAAATAGACATAAAGAACTCGGGATAAAAATTGAGGCTGCCCCAGGATTTTAACCGTTGTCAAAAACAGAACCGTGTCACGTCATCAGTAGTGAATCTGAATCTGAAATTACTCCAGGCACATCAGCACTTTCTAGTTGCTTTTTAGGGCCTGTGCTCACCCCGAATGATGTAAACCAACTTTTGCCGCTATATATTTGTGTGTCACCATCTCCGTGTTTCCCTCGGATATCACAAGAGAAAGCGTGGCTTTGTGGATAGCCCATCACTTCCGGTGGAGGGAGATCAGACTTTTCATGTCCAGCCTTGACGTGACCATTTAACTAGTGTGACTTCGTCAGCGGCGTTAATGACCAATTTAAAACGGAAAGTGTTAAAATTACAAAAAAGTAAACCGTTCTATCATTGAAAATTAAAAAAACGGTTCCGATAACAGTCTTCTGCAGACCGAAACCAATGTGTGCGTCTCAAAACGATCATTCTACTTTCATTTTGTTTTCATAAACTAAAGTGAAATTGAAAATGCTCATACATTTTTTATTTAATTGTTTTTTTTTATTATTATTAATTTACGTATTCTTGTGGCAGAAACAATAAAACAAAATGTTGAAGAGTTCTTAGGTAATTATTGTTCTTTTGGGAATTTCTGGAATACTAAAATCACTGAGTGGGTTTGTGAGGATATGGAGATAAAAAAAAAGATAAAAATTGGTAGAATGTCAAATGTACATTAGTGCAGATGGAAATTAATCCATCTACTCGACTAACCCCGAGCTGGAACCTTAGCTCAGCAAAGACTTGTACCAGGGAGATAAATACACATTTAATTGCATTAGAAGTGGCATTGCGTCTCATGTTGAAAGTGGATCTCCTGCTGCGACTAGTTCCAGGTAAAGAAGCCTGATTCCCTGCAGGTCTTCTCTGAGCTCACTTCCATCCATATTCATTCCTGCCACATGCAGAGGACGCCATTGTTTGCACACTCTTTCTCTTTCATTTGACTTTTGCAGCTCATTAAACATAAGCAGTGCAAACATCAATGAAATCTCAGATAAGAGGCAAAGCAGCCATTCTTTTCTCTCTGGGAACAGGAAGAAAGTGCCAAATAAAACCATTGATTCTATATAAAATATATTATTTCATTATAATATTTTATATCACAACAACGTCGCTTAAATAATGCTGATTTAGTGTTGGGTTTTGGAATTTCTGAAGATTTTTTTAGAAATCTATTAAATTCAGAATTTTGTGATTAAAGTCAGAATTCTGATGTTTAAAGGGAGAGTTATTCAAATTTAAATTATAATTTTAAAATGAAAGTGGCAATTAAAGTCAGATTGAATTGAGAATTCAGATTAAAGAGAAAATTCTGAGATTAAATTTAGAATTCTGTGATTAAACTTAGAATTCTGTGATTAAATTAAGAATTCTATGATTTAGTTCAGAATTATAGTCAGAATTAAAAGACTAAAATGAGGATACTAAGGTTGAACTCAGAATTCTAAGATTAAAGTCAGAATTCTAAGATTTAGTCGGAGCAATTATATTTCAAATTGAAATTCTGAGACTAAAGTAAATATGTATTATGGGATTAAAGTAAGTTTAATGTAAAGAGCTTATTGAATGAAATTCCATGGTTGAATAAGAACATGAGATGAAAGATGGGGGAAATTTAAATGAATGTCGGGTCTGTGTTCCAGATGGGTTGAATATACTTATTAAAAATCCATTTAATCACTTTAGTGACGTTCCATTGAATTCAGTGTTGATCAGTGGAAATAAATAAATAATTTGTGTTCATTTTTTCACGACTGCCATCTCAGCAGATTGTCTGTCTGTCTGTCTGCTCTCCTGGGGTCTTCAGGGTAAAGCACTCTCATTTGGCGTCCCGTCTGATTTATCAATGACCCTGAGACCCACCTGCACGTGTTCGATTTCTCTGTAATTAACCACCATTACGACAAGTGCTTTTGGCTTCTTTTGGAATGAAGCGGAGTGTTTGTTCTTTTTTTTGATCACATACAGTCGTTGTTTGATACAGAGATGGGTGGAAGCTTTGCTGCAGCCAATGGCTGCATGGGCCCCGGTTTGGGTTTTGCATAGCGCTGTGGCATTCATGCGGAAATAATGGAGCTCCTTTGTGAAGTGCTTCTTTAATAGCTCTCAGCTCTGCTTAAACAATTAGTGCATTTTGTCTCCCTTGCCATTTGTAGAGCAGAATCACTAGGCAAATCGTACATCATTCCAAGGATGGAAGCGTGAGGGGTGAACATGCTGTTTCAACAAGGTCGTGGTGGCATAATTAAAGCATAAAAAGCTCTTGTGAAGGGAGGAAAAATGGAAAGCAGACTGTGTTCTGAATTAAATGATGCTGGGATGAGGCTTGTGTTTGATTTGCGTCCCGATCTTATTCGATTTGCATGGTGAACATTATTCACATGCAGATTAATTGCAACAAAAAAAGCTTAATAAGGCTGAGATCAGCGCTACCTGTAAATATTCATGCTTTCTGTTCTTTTCTGAAGATGGGATTACGATATCTCGGAGATGTTTGCAGCTATACTCAGAACACATTCGTTTGAAGGCAATAGCACTGAAAACAAGAGGAAGATGAGTGCAAGTGTTTACAAGTTCCTGTCTGGTTTTATTCACTGTAACAGAGAAGAAATCCATATGCTCTTTCTATTTTCCCTCGAAGCATAATTTCATTTAGCAACATTGCCTTGTAGCGCTTCATTATTCAACTGAGGAGCCAAACAGAGTTTCTGTTGCAGTCTTGGCTCAAGAGCAAAATCTACTAGGAAACGCTCCAATATTTTCCATATGTTTCTGAACAGACATGTTTTTAACGGCAGAGAATAGTGCTGCCATCATACTCTTAATAGCTGTAAAAGATGATAATGGCTTTATGAAAATACAAATAGAGTTCAGGTGCTTTGCTCCTTGTTTGGTGGATTTCGCTCCAGAAGTCATTCAATTACTCAATTATGCCATTTTTAAAACTGGATTTGCACAGTTTGCAAAAATCAGGAAAATTTCTGACAATCAGAGAATCTTTTTTTTTTTTCTTTTTTTTTTCAATAGTGGCACTAATCTGCAAATTTTCAACGCCCAAAAGGAAGTTTTTAAAGGGTTTTTTTCTACATGATAATATCTGAATCTACATATGAAAATATGATTATAATGAAAATATGTATATTTTTTGCTTTTGGTATTTGTACAAAGTGAATTGGAATTTTTTTCCCTCTTTATTTTGTTTTAATTGGAGTTACACAGTTTTAAAGCAACCACATGACCCATTTGTTTCTGTTTTTGTCAGAAAACATAGGGTGTGATATTCCATGTTGCCACTAGGTAATTGACACTGTAGGTTGCTGTATAGATGTGTTCAGACCTAGACTGTTAACACGTATGATAAATTTGAGCCCGATCGGACATTGCATGGCTGAGTTATTAACAACTTCCTGTTTGTCAAATTTTCTTTTGATGGCCGTCATGGACAAATAGTTTAACAAAATCAAAAAAGCTTCACAATTTTACATCTCACGTGCCTTAAGACAAGACTGGTGCAGTTTGAAGATGAACAGATGAAATCTCCAGGAGGAGTTCCTTGAAGTATGACATGTGCAAAAGTGGTAGTTTTAAGAGGTTTTTGAAAAAAGCCGATATCCTGTGGATTTCGGAAACACGATCCATGTTTACGTACATTAGGTCTCGGTACCCTACATGTGTGTGCCAAATTTCATTTGTGTGCCACAAACTGGGAGTGCAACCTAAGCTTAAGCACATTCTTCCAGAGCCATTTTGCCACACCCACTTTTCGAAGCCGAGTCAACGTACATTATCTGTGAATTTTACGTCACAGATTACGTCACGTTTTCCCAACATGGTAGTATCGCGATGAAAAGGCAGGACATCATTCATTCATTCGTTAATTTTCTAACCCACTTATTCCCTTTTTGGGGTCACGGGGTCTTCCGGTGCAAGACAGGGGTCGACCCTGGACAGGTTCCCAGTCCATCGCAGGGCAAGAAATTATATCATAAATAAGATGGAGTACACGAAAGAAAGCTATCTCTTTACGCCACCACCTGGCAGTATTTGACTATTGTTCTGGTGAATGCGGCACATTTTTCTTATAAGAGGTTTGTTAAGTGATCAGGGCCAGTCGGTAAAAACGAATCATATAACGTTTATAAGACGCATCGAACTCCAACAACTGATTCGTTTTTTGTGTTTACACCTTGCAGTTTTTTTTTTTTTTTCGAAAGATAGTTTTAAAATAGTTGCCGTTTTGAAGGCGTCACAATATTTAGAGCCACTTTTTATACCTTTTAAGACAGCCCCGCTAATCTATATTGAATGGACTAAAAAATTACAATATTGTAAACGCATTACCTGCCATAAAGCGATTCCATCGCGACAATTCTTGACGTTGTACAAATTGCAGGATCGTGTGCTGACAGTGTGAGTTAAATTCTGTGACATTTGGAGCACATTCAGAGCCTCAAAAATGCACCTAAAGCAGTAAAACAACAATGCTCTGAGTTATTACGATAGGGTTGTACGCCATTCAGTGCTTGAGCACTAATAACATGGCCTTTCTTTCTCTCTCTCTCTCTCTCGCTCACTCATCTGACTGTCATTAAATCCTTTAACCATTTACTCTGTGATTTCCTCTTATTTCCTGGGAACAGTTCGAGTATTGTGATATTGTGAATCTCTGAAGATGATGAGTCCTTGCAGAGCGAAGCTGCAAACAATGACTTGTTTTGGACTTTTTGCTCAGGGTTTATGACCCCTGCAGCACACCAGAAGCTGTTGTTCCTGTTCCTGACGTCCAGTCGCTGTCGATTAATGCTGTGTGAACGTTTATAGCGTCTGCTGAAGTGTTTGTAGATCAGGAATGGTTTGTTCCACTGCTCTAATATCAAGAAACTCTGAGATCTCTCTAGAGTCATCCAGAGGACAGGAAACAATAGCTCTTTAAGTTCTTTCATTTCTACTTCCTGAAACGCCCCCCCCCCTTCTCAATATTGAAATGAATGAAAGATTAAGCCTTAATCTAATCCCAGTCACGTCTTACGGATACCCTGAAGTACAAGTGGTTTGATTTCAATCGTTCCCAGGTCATTTTTGTTGAAACCAGTAAACCCTGATTAGTTTAATTAGTTAAAAATTATGGAAACCAGTTGCACATTTTGTCTATTCATCATAAATGAATGAAGTTTAAAAAGGTAGATTTTACAATATGTTGGTAATACTTTTGAAGTCTTCCTCACACATTTATCAATGCTATGTTGGTTGTTATACACTAATATTAATGTGCTATTGGTTCAATTTCAATGTAAAACATGATATCTGTCTGATTCTGGTTTGTCAGTCATCATCGCTTTCTTTACTACTTTCAGACCCCATTGCATTCGTTAATTTGACTGGTTTAAAGAGCACCTCTAAATTTGACCCGATGCCCTGCTTCTTTAACATCAGTGTGGCATTAGGAATCTATAATTATTCGTATAAATATGGAAATGAAAACAGGATCATTTAACTGGAGGGAACTGTGTCAAGAGCAAAGGTCGGATCCAGAGACAAACGGTGTTCTTCACTCATCCGTTCCCGGTGTGCTGCAGGTGAACTCGTAGACCCCGTCCTGCTGAGAGAGAAAAGTGCTGATTCAGATTCTGACAGCAATATGCAAATGAGCTCCAGGGAGCTCTGGCACACAGGGGAGCGCACACAATAAATTAAATTAAACCAAACATTTATTCGCCCTATTAAAATGATGGTGGGTTGTTTTTTTTTTAACTGTGCTTTTAATATAAAAAGTCATTTATAGTTAAAAAGTACTTTTTTTTTCTGATAATAGCTGAAACTTCTTCCATCAGCTTCCAAGAAAAGACCCTTTGTGATTAATTGTTTGCTGTTTTTCTCACAATTAAAAGATATATATATACTTGTTATATATATATATATATATATATATATATATATATATATGTTTTTATGTTTTATTTAAAACATTTTCTAAGCACAAATATTTGAAATGTATTTTAGTATTTAGTATTAGTATTTAAGATGTGAACGTATGTATGTGTTACTTCAACTTGCAGGAGTACAAATTCTGTGCAAAAAAATAATATAAATAATTACAAATAAAATATGAATAAATATTTCATATGTATTTAAAATATAATAAATAATGGTAATATAATAATATTAAATATTATTTATAAAATAATATTATTTCAAATGTACTTTAGTTTACAAAGAGGTATTGTTAACTGTTAAATATTATATACACTTTAGCACAATATTTACATGTATTTATTTTAACAGTCGTATGAATGGAAACTCTAAATAAATAAATATTTGACTTTTATATAAAATATTTACAAATATTAAAACTTTCTTATAAATATAAATCCTATGCAAAATAGATTTTAATAAATAAATAATAGTTATAAAAATATATTTAAAAAATATTATATATAAGTAATTTTACTGTTCTAAACAGTTTCGTTAAAAACATGCTGAACTTTTCAAATTATTATAAATATTAAAATCCTCTCCAAAATATTTTATAAAATATATATGTTCTTTTGATTTATAAAAATATCCTAGAAATAAAAAGTATCCTATAAAAAAAATACAGGAATAGATTTTGAATAAACAATATTTCAAAGAATTTTTTTACATTGTAAAAATAAATGGCATTACTCAATAATAAATCATAATTAACTTTAATCAAATGATAGCCATCATCTTTGGGAAAATGTCAGTTGGAATGGATTGAATGAACAGTGTTGTATAATCAATAATATATAGAAAATCGATAACAGACACACTGATGATGTTTTCATTTAATATTCCATCTGTGAGAATTAAATCGACTCCATCGAGCGGCTCAGGGGCCGCTGGCATCAAAGTTGCCTGAAGTTTTTGGCGAATCTTCATGCTCTGTGGGCATCGGGGTTGCCATGGCGACGGTGGAATGTATAATGATGCTGATTAGCGTCTGGCTCTGGGCCAGAGTTCTTCAGTCATCGACACAGATAACAACATCTCCTTCCCATTAAAGGTCTCTTTCCATCTCCAACGTTCAGCCTTTGAAGCCTCTAATAGCTTTAGAGTTTGGAATTAATCTGTGCATTTGATGCGATTCTTGCAAAATAAAGGTCACAGCTAAACATCACGTGCGCATTTCTGAAAATAAATTATGCGCGAAACACTGGAGGTTTATTAGCATCACGTTTGCAAAGAAGGATCGTTTTGTTTGGGGGGAAAAAAGATTCATTTAGATTTTCACACCGTTCTTAAACTTCTGCATAGTATATTTTGCAAAATTGTTTGCACTGCTGATAAAGTTGAGATGGCAGAATTCTAGTAAAACCTAAATGTTTCTCGTCACTAGCATGTAAAAAACATCTTCACAAAATTCCATTAGAAATACCAAAAAAGTCTTTTTTTCCGTTGCTTTAGACGTAATGAAAAGCATCAGTGCGGGTATCACAAGGTGAGCTCCTGAATTAGCCTCTTGTGGACAAAAGCACACGGTGTGCTGTGGGTGAGTCTATTCAAAGGAAATCTGAGGAAGAAGATCCTTCACGGTCAAAGCAGAATCACTCTACGTCTGCACTTTAAATGAGTTTAGTCTTCCGGCAGGTTTCCCATTATCTCTATAACGTCTAATGAAATGAAAATGTTTATACAGTGTTCAGTAAAAATGTGCAAGGAGTGTCTTTCCTTCCATCACATGTGAGCTGAGAACTCAGTTGAAGATCCCTGTGAAGCCAGGAATGAGTGAATATATTCTGTGAGGAGCTATTACAATGCAAACGGTTTTAATATTACATCTTTGGATCAATGGGTGTGCAAGTGGTCGCTGTTGATCCATACGAATGGCTTCCTACATGGCACATTTCATTTGTTTTGTTTTTACATATAAAGTGTGCTTATTGCATTTTTTAGGAAATGCTAATATTTTTAGCACAACTCTATGGCGTTTTACATTAAAAGCATTAGCATCTCGGCTAGCAGTTCCTTGCCAGTGCGAAAGTTTTTCCGTCTGGTAAAATAAATATTTATTCTCACCTCCAAAGCAAAAAAACCCTCGAAGAGCATCACAAGTGACATATTTTGATTTAGTAATGATCCTTACGAATGCTTCCTTCATGTTCGTTTGGAGGTGACCTGCGAATCAACAGCAAATTTATTAATGTACTGATTAATCTTGAATTTGTTCACAATTAGGGCATCAGACATTCCTCTGGTACTGTATTGTTTAATTTACTGATGCACTAGGTTCTTGTGATCAGCAGACAAGACCCCTCTGGTGGTTCTACTAACTAGTCTCAAGTCAAGGAGTGGGCTGACAAGGGAACGAGCAACCCCTACAGTTGCTTTTGTTTATTTACTAAAGACTTCTTTGTTCACTCAAAAAATATTTTACATCTAAAGGGCGTTTATTGCTTTTTTATCAAATGCTAATATTTTTAGCCTAAGTCTATGGAGTTTTACATTAAAATCATTAGCATCTCGGTTAGCATTTTTTTGTCTGTATTGCTGTTAAAAATAAACATTTTATCTCACCTCTACAGCAAAACAACCCTCAAAACTTATCACAAGTGACATATTTTGATCTGATTATTGTATAATCTTACATTTTATTTCACCTGTACGAAAAGCTCCCTTCACGTTTGTGTGCAGGTGACCCACGAATCAATAGCTTTTTTTTTTTTTACTTTTTATTATCTTAATTTTATTTAAAGTTAAGGACTTTTAAAGACTTACTGGTGTTTCATTGTTTAACTAACTAAGCCGCTAAGTCGTTGTGATTAGCAGATAAGGCCACTTTGGTAGTTTCACTAACCTCAAGTCTGAGAAGGGAACGAGCGAACCCTAATGTTGCAGTCTTTAATTTTCCAAAGACTTCTTTGTTCATCAAAGCATTTTTAAATCTTTTTTTAACATCTTTTTTAGCTAATGCTAATATTTTTAGCATAATTCTATGGAGTTTTACATTGCACTATTTAGCATCTCAGCTAGCAGTCTTTATCCAGTGCAAAAGTCTGTCCCTCTGCAAAAATAAATATTTATTTTCAACTCCAAAGCCAAAAAAACTCGAACTCCTTAATTGATAGAGGAATTGATCGCTCCATTTTTCTTTGTTTGATAACAGGTAGCATGGATGAAGTGTGTATGGCGTGCTGTAGTAATTCATTTTAAAAATTGGGATTTCAGACTTTCGTTTTTGTTTCGTCAGCTCTGGCTATGTCAAAAGACCAAGTAATTTTCTCAGTTCAAGGCCACTTTAAAGTGAACGGAGGTCTGGGGGTTGAGGTTCTAAAGTTGGGGAAAGAGAAAGATTGAGGAGAGTCGTGTGATGTTGATTATTCTTTAAACACAAATGCTATCACCTGTTCTGGAGCTGAAACTGGATCACAAAAAAAAGCCCGTCATGCCCATGTGGAAATACAGAGCAGAAAAAAAATCTGAGAAATCCTACAGCTTTTTTGTTTAGCACCAGCAGGTGACAGAGCATTTCCTTCATTAATACACTGTGGCTACTCAATGGTATAGATTTCGGCCAGATGAGACCACACTGACTTTTGAAGCCATGGCTCCTCTGGACATAAATGATGTTGCTAATGAGTGGAAGGATCCTATGACGTGCGGATGTTACGAGACTTTGGAGCCGTTTCTGATTAGTTTGTTTTAGAAGCATTACAGCCTTTTGGTGGTTAACACCTGGTCAAAATCCATGGAAAAAATTAAAATATCTGTCTGTTATTTATATTTGTGTTTAAATGTTAATAATAACAGTTTATTTTCGTCCAACAATTTAAAGTACACTTTGAGGTTCATCCCATTATTCAGAAGTTTTCGAGGAATTCTCTTATTTGCATTCGATTTTCCAAAGTGACCATTAACAAGAACAAATTTGGGTGCATTTCTTTTAAAAAGATTACATCATCTGAATGACGTCAGAGGGAAGTTTGTGGAATGCCTCACACGAACACTAGAGGGCCGTGGGTTTATCCCACTCACATGACCCGTCAATATTTAGCCGTAAATCTGCTCAAGTTATTCCAGCTCATCTTAAAGCACAGTTTGTTAGCTTAAAGATAATTTGATTTATTAATCCTCCTCCTGTAGATCAAATTTAATAAATGCTTCCTGACTTTGAAGATTGGCAGGAATGCCATGAGAAAATGAGAGAGAGGGAGATGCAGAATCGAGTTGGTTATTTTTAGAAAGAGATCAAATGGTGCTTCGTTCATCACAGAAGCACTAGCTGCATATTAACATCGAGAGAATGTGTTAAAAGGCAGCTTCAGAGAACGAGGGAGTATGAGCTGAAATGCAGATATGGCTGCACAATGCTTAATGAGGAGAAGCCGCAGAGATAAATTAGCTTTTAGCTTTAATTTCTTTTATTTTGTGGTCCTGTGCTTTGAATCTGGTCAGTGTTATTGTAATGAAATGTTAAAAGATGCATTTTTAATGTTTTTAACACTTGTATTATCCATATTTGCCCGGTTTATGTATAGTTTTTTTTTTTTTTTTGCTTCTGATTGAATGACTTTGCCTAATTCAATGGGGAGAACTTGGCAAACATAAAACAAATTAATGTCACATCGGTTTTCCTTGGGGTCTTTCCCCAGGGTCTTTCAGCTGTCTGAAAAAATATGAAATTGCTACATATTGCTATATTTGGGAGATATGCTTTGATTTTATTATATTGCTTTTAGATTGGCTTTGATTTTATTATATTGACATTTTGAATTGTAAGTATAAACAAAAACTAACACAACCATTCCCTGTAGTTATGCAAGAACCACTTAGAGTTGATATGACGTGGGGGGAGGGGGAATGATCCCAATTCTTGCAGGAACTTTGATATTTCCTTTTTTTTCGGGAGAGAAAACAAAAATCACATGGTTTACTGGGGAGGTGCAAAGCTATTAAAGCTTGCGGAGAAACGTTCTAACCTATTTCTCTATGTGCTCCGCGATCTCTCTTTCTTTTTTCTCTCAATCAAAAATGGCTCTAAGCAAAGGTTTCCTGTTAGTGAGTTCTAATCACATGTTTTTGACAGTGAAAGTGATGTAAAGACAGAGGATAATCTTGAGGAGGACCCTGATTATGAGGCAAAAATTTAACACTATTATGGTCATGCTCCCCACTTGAACGACAGGGTAGACTTAATGCTGCTGAGGTCATCCAAATTCGTTCCATGGTGGACCAGATAAGCTTTCAGTCTTAAAAAGCATTTCAGCTTTTCATTACATCATCAATTGAAAATTATGTACTTGAAATGAGGAGGGTCTACGTGGACAGCTGGAAAAACTTTTGGGTGACTGGTTTTCAGCCTAACTTTTAGAATATTTGACTGTGATATTTATCAAAGATTATTTTTGGCTGTAGACTTTGAACAGAGAGCACAGTAGAGTGACAGGAAATTTGTAGAAGCGGATGGGGCGGGATGGGAAAGACAACAGGCTCGGGTATCAACTGCCCATACGTGTCCTGCGGGGGGAGGGATGCAATTTGGTGTTGGGTATTTAAGAATATTTTACTGTAACATTTTTAGGTATTCCATCCTGAACTTGAATTTTTTGGGAGAAACATTAGCTCTGGTGAAAATGTTTGTTTGATGCATTCAGTTTGAGGCACCAGACAACATTTCTGTTTAGGATAAACATTTTTCTCTGGGTCGGAAGCTGGCTTTGAAATTCTAGGTGTGAAACACATCTTTTCCCGGGGTAAAAGTGGTGTTTGGTATCGGCAGTATTTGATCATTTAAATCTGTTTGATATACAGCTGATAAGAAACAAACGAACCCAAACTGCAGTACAATAAGTTTCGGAATGCAGCAGGAAATGTTCTGGTGTTTTGGGTGCAGAGCTTTGAATGAGACACTCAGATATAGTTCATTTCCTTTGGCTTCAATCTGCTGTGAATGTTTCAGGCTAATTCTCTTGAGAATCCGTCGATACGCTTCAAACGTATTTTCTCAAAGATAAAAAAAAACATGACCACAGGAATGCACGAGCTGATATTTGATCTGCGGGAGACCCCATCGTGCTCTGTAATGACTTTGGAAGATGGTCGAGAAGGCTTCAAAGCTCTGGGCAGCTTTCAGCCCCCCCAGACCGTGGTAAATGACCTGGTGGAACCCACCGAGGGAAAGAGGGGAGATTACTGGAAACAAAAGCCGAGGAGTTGCAGTAATGAGGATTTGATGTTTGGGACAATTGGAGCCGTCATGGGGAAATGAGAGAGAAGAAAACGAATAAAGAAAGGGTCAGCTGTGTCTTTGGAGATTGGAAGTTTGGTTTACAGTGCTGTTGCGTAACATTTCTTCATCGTTCATGTAATTATTTAACCACAGAACACAAAGTCTGACCCAGAAACGGACTAAACAATATCACGTTCCATAAAGAATGGTGGAGCAAGCATGAACAAAAACATTCGAGTGCAGCACAGGTGCTGGATAGAGAATTTAAATTTCATGAGCAGGTTTTTCATTTTTTTCAACGGAATTACAGAAATGAACAGGTTGATTTCTATAATTCCTTTGAAAAAAAAAATTAAAAACCCAAATTCTTTATCTCATAAAATTGGAATATTGTGAGAAGGTTCATATTTATGACATTTTGTGCAGCACTTTAATCAGCTACTTAACTTAAAGCACCCGCTACGGCCTTTAAACGGATGGAATGAACAACGATGGGGAAAACAGACTTGACCTATAAGATGATCATTGGTACCTGGCAGTGCCCCCCCCCCTGCTGTTCACAGAGCTCTCTGTCCAGACACAATAATAGAGATGAGAAGGAAAGATGTTGTAGAAAAAAAAGTGTAAAAGCAATGGGTATAACAGCTTCCAGGAAAGGATTGTGAAACAAATCTCATTCAAAAATGCAGTTTTCTCACTAAGATTCAGGTGTAAATCGGGTGTGATTTTTGCAAACGAAGGCTGGGGTATCGAAACAAAGAGAGGGTGTAAATAAGGGCTGCCTAAGGCCTTCACACACTGACTTTAAAGATTCGAAGATTGAAAACCACAGGCGCACACAAGGCATCACACCACTGGCCAAGTGAGAGGTGCCAATGAAAGAGTTTTGCACTGCGTCAACAGATCTGTTTTTCACAAGGAGAACAACCAATGAAAGCTGCTCTTTTGATGACGTTAGTAGGATGTAAAAGAGCCACTCGGTGGCGCTCATCCCTCCTTTTCATAGCAACAGAACAGAAACAGCGCTCCACAAATCCTCTACTTTCTCCACATTTTTATGAAACAGCTCTCTGTGATCAGCACCGACAGAATAAACTGCCCGACATCGAGCATTTTTTCTATGTGTTCTTTGATTCCTTCTCCGTCTTCTTCTTTCCTGTGCATCTGTTGTACCACCAACACCATTTTCAGTCCTGGCCAAATCAAGGGTCTTTTTCAGTATTGCCGGTGTTTCCCACTTTATACATTAATATCCATTGCTTAAAGTCCTTTTGGGGAAAAGTGGGGTTAACAAGAACCATTTCCACCCAAAGTTTCTAGGCCAATGTTTGTAGATAAAACATTTTCACGAACACAAGGAAAAATGCAGCCAGAAATCCCCAAATTCCTCAGAGTTACTGTATTTGTAATATGAGAGCTTTTATTTAAAGATTTATTGTACACTGAAATTTTCTTTTTTACAAAACACAAGGCAGCAATATAAAATTCCTTTTTGTTCAAATGACTATATACTAAACCTATAGCTGCTTCAAGTGTAGAATGGTTATATTTGCCCAGAGAGACATAATGTACAATATAGTAAAAAAAACTTTTGTTTAGTAGTTAAGACACTAAAGAGGTTATTTTTTATTAAAGTTGAACTTGCAACTATGTTAAAAATAATCCTTAAATTGTAAAGGCCTGCTCAGAAAAAAATTAGATATGGTTCTAACGGAACATTATATTCAAGCTTTTGATTTATGATCATTTTGATAAGTGTCAACTTCATAAGAGTCTTTTTACAATTTGTTTAAGAAAGAGTTTTGATAGAAATTATTATAGTGTATTATAGCCGTTATAAATCAGGGAACTTTGATACTTAAGTACATTTTAAGGCAAATACTTTTGTTCTTTTACTCAAGCGAAATTCTAAAGGCAGCACTTTTACTTTTACCAAGTGTATCTGTACTTTAACTCAAGTACTTGCTTGGTGTTCTTTAACAGCAGATTTTGTACCAATTAATACTAATACACACCTAGTATTCACAAAAACAACCGCTTTTCTTTTGAAATGTGTTCAAATAAGCAGCATTTGTTAGTAAACAAATAATAACTTTGTTTAAAAAAGTGGAAATAATGTGGAATAAAGAAAGGTTTAAATGAAAAGTTATTAAATGAAATAAAAACGCATATATCAAAAACTATCCAAATGTTTTGCTGATATCTTGATATCATTCATTTAAAAGTTATAAATGGTTAACATTTCTTCATCTCAACATTTCTTTGCTACTTATTTAGTTAACTTAAATGTTTACATATTTTTTTTATTATTATTTATATTTTGCACCCTGACAAGTGTTGACAGCAAAGTAAGAATTTCATTGTACAGGGAAACTTGCTTTCCTCACTGTATACATGACAATAAACACTTTGAATCCTGAATCTGTGTGGGGTCAGGGTTATATATTACAGACAACAAATAATAAAGATTCAGTATAATAATTATATTTGGCGTGGAACCCTGGCAAATTCTCTTATGGATAACAACAAGCATGATGTAAAGGAGCTGATGCTCTCAAGCAATCACGAGTAACACGTTACCCACATGTCTGGATTCATTGTGACGTGGGCTAGAAGCTGCAAGAATTGACGAAAACAAATCCAGTTTGAGTGAATTAGTGCGAGAAAACAAAGAAAAAGTGACATTTAAGAGAGAGGCGGCCTCGTTTCCTCAGCAAACTCGAGCCGAGCCCACGGATGCCTGCGCAAATGTGTTTGTCATGGCTACGGCTGCCAAGTAAACAACCTGCCTGTTGCCAAGGTGACAAAAGACTTCTTACATAAATGTTTATTTATGAACAAATTGACTCATTTGATGCTCTGTTTCTCTGACCCCGCTGCTGTCTTTGCCAAAACTGATGCTGGTAAAATCTGGCGCTGAGGATTTGAACCTGAAAATACAATTAGAGCCGGAAGCAGAAATAAAAGAGTCCTCGCACACATCAGCTCTGAGATAAAAGAGAACGCTCTGCAATAGTAGAGGGAAAATATTGGATACATTTGATAATAGAACAGAGATGAAATCACTTGTCACCTGCATGTCTTCATTTCAGCTATTTATTTAAGCAAATCATAGGAATCTGTTCCTTTATTTTGAATGTTGTTTGTTTTAAACTAGTCATTTATGTGCAAATAAAACTCTTAAAGGGACAATTGTTAAATCGTGCATAACAAATAATTGATCCCTCGATACTAACACTGCAATGTTGGTTGCTTTCTAAATGCAACAATAATCGTATATTTTTTTTTACTTCTGTTAACCCCACTGTTTACCCCGTTCCTCCCACAGTCATGCTTTCACCACGCCCCTTTTTCTGTGAGTGATTTGTGTGTCACTCGGGAGGACATAAATAAAGTAAGTCTCATCACTTCGCAAGCGAATGAATCCACCGTTAAGGTGTAGAAATAACACGCTTCACGCAGTTCACTGCCTGTGTATGCTAACGTGATAAGCTCTCGTGATTGTTGCCTGTGAAAGTTTTTTCAAGCAAATATTGTAGGGGTTTGAAATCAGGAATGTGTTTATTCTTTCTGACGGTGTTTTGTTGACATTTTAACCGATTTCAGGTGGTTTGTGCCATAACTGCTAATATTGCTACGTCACTATTTATTAGGCAGTAGTTCTCAAATCTAAGTTGGTGATTGGGACGAATACTTTGTCGATGGCATTATAATTGACAGAAAACACACTTTCTCAGATTGTTCTTCAGCGCAGGTCTGCTGCTCTCTCTTCCGGGTCAGGCAGCACACCCGATCTACATAGAGACGAGTTGTGCTAGTGATTAATCTGATTGGTCAGTAAGCAGAGCTTGGAACTTTGGGCGTTGCAAGGAATTTTGAGCCATTTCTAAGTTACATAAAAGGAAAATAGGATTACACAAACATGTTTGAAACATTCTGAATAAAACTTGAGGCATGTTTTTGATGAAGGAACGACACTAAAAGATGCAAGGAATGTCAGAAAAGTTGATTTTCTTTTCTTTTTCTTTTTTTTATTAGAAAAAAATATTTTAAAAAAGGAAAAAAGAAAAGTTGATTTTCATAATATGGGCCTTTAAATGTCCAGTGTCCATTTCATGCCATTTATTTTTCTGTAAAATGACTTGGTCATAACAATGACTATTTTGATCAAATTAATTTTGGAATGCATGACTTTAAAACAACATTAAGTGGCTTGTTATTTGGTGCCAAGCAGCAAAGTTTTGGTTGGTGAAACTAAGTTCTTGTCATAAGTTCCTTGTATCACGTTAATTTGACATTATTTTTCACTGATGGTAAATGCATATAAACTGTTTTTAGTCTTCTATTCTTAACCTCTCTTTGTCAAATTTTCACAAAAAAAAGCCGTTTTTTTCCCAAAACCATAAAATGGCTAAAATAGTCATCTGTTGATGGTATTTATGGTCCTCTTGGCTTGAGTTCCTGGTTTAAATATTGAAGCAAGGTGGCACTCCAGTGGCAGCTCTGGCTCACAGCTGAATGGGTTTGGGAGAAGGACGTGCTTATATTTGTGGAAGGATGTTGCATTCTTAAGGTTTTTTTAATCTCGTTTTTTTCCCCCCAAATACCAGAGCACTCGCCAGAACACCAAGCCTACAGAGATTACTCATCTGATTTGTGTGGTGGTGGCTGTGGTGATGGGGGTGGTTGGAATGGGAAAGAGATTTAAAGGGATCTGTTCTTCGTTCCATGCTCAAGGATCAAATGAGAACATCTGAAAGTTACATTAATGTTCTGATTTCTTATTGAATCTGTGTGTTTAACATGTTTCGAGCATTTGGTCGAGTTCAATATTTTACAATACATTTATTTTGGTTGTTGCCAATATCGGTAAAAAATGTCTGGAATCCACTAACATAACATTTTGAAAGTTTCCATGCATGTTTGGCACCATGCCCCCAAGTTTCTTAATGTATTTTTACCCAGCGCCACCCTCTGGCCAGAATATACAAACAAGTATATAAAAGTAGATTCGCTAGCTTTTGACTACTGTCAAAACTGTGGTCTCAGCTGTTTTCCTGGATGAGATGGTGAATAAAATACAAATCTTACGTTAATCGCCTTTTTAAATCTGAGGTAATATATTTCTTTTTTTTTTCCAAACTCTCCCTCAGTCCATTTGTATGTTGGTCACCAGATAAAAGTGTCGACTGTTTTCATTTAATCCATGACATTTTTGAAACGACAAAATTAATTTTAAACTTGTACTATACTTGGTTAGAGTCTCCGAAGCCACCGTAAGGTCAACATTTTTACATTTTTTAATAGCACTGCAATCAGTTCTATTTTGGTTAACTTTGACTTGAAATGTCTTCATTTACTTACTAACAGCTTGACCCTATATCACTGATGTTTAGTTATGTTTTATTACATTTTATTCTTCCAACTGGTCTTTTCATCCATTTTGTTCCCTTTACTATTAGTTTGTGTGCGTGTGGGTCTAGGGGTGTGTGTGTGTGTGTGTGCGTGTGTGTGTGTGTGTGTGTATTATTTTAGTGTGGCGTCATGTTCTAAGTCTGCTTAAATAAGGAAATGTGAATGACAGAACTTTAATTTCTAGGTGAGCTTGTCCTCTAAAGCTGACCCAGTTTCTCCTTTCTGAAAGCAGACTGTTATTTTGAGCTGATGGTGACATGAAACATTTTAAAATCATGTCTGCTGCGGGTTTCTCTAACATCATAAAATAAACCTGGTTTGTTGCAGATATGACGATAAAATGGACTGTATCTGATGTTTAAATCAACTGTATTCCATTATTCTGTCAAACTCGTAGAGCAAATGACGACATTCTGACCTTGTCCTGGGACAATTAGCTCCTGAGTGGCATTCAGTGTAAAAATATCCTGGATGGAGGAGGATGATTTATAATTTAAAGCAATGTTAGTCTCCGGAATCACTCCAGGGATCGCTTGTCAAGCAGCCAATGCGATTGTTTATAAAATGTTGTGTGAACTGGTTTAGCCTGCTCAAATGTCCTCACTTAAGGTATGAGACATATGAGGACATCCATATTTTGCTAGTTCCCTTTGCAGGATGTGCCTACACTAGATATGGCTGCTTTAAACTGGGCACTTTGAGCCGGAGTGCGACTATTGTACATAATTGGTATTCAGACATAAACCCTCAAACACAATGAAGTACGGTTTTTTTTTTTATTTGTGAGGTTTAATATTTTGTCCAAAAAAGCACCTCACCGTTTCCCTTTTCTCTGTGTTTTTCAAAAATGCTGAGTCTCGGGGGTGTTTAAACGCTTCCCAGGTGGAGAATCTGCAATTGTCGTGTTCTTCGAATTGTACATTTTTAGCGAAAAAAAAAAATCTTTTTTTTATCTTATATACAATAGACCTTTGGCTAAAGTACCTTGAGAATGCCATTCATACATTTAGAACTTCATGATTGCAGAATGCAGTGGCAGGGGTTTCTGTCCGGGACTAGAAAACAGAAGCACATTACACCAGTCCTGTGTTTTTTTTATATATAGCACCAGTGTACCATACAAGGTCTTTGAGATAAACGGACAAGGGGCTTCCATGTTTAACATTAAGTCCACTAACCACTGGTCTTTTGTGTCCTCAGCACCGAACCTGAAGGGCCGGCCCCGTAAAAAGAAGCTCTCGTTCTCCCAGCGACGAGATTCTCAGGGGCAGCCAGGCTCTGCCAAGGAGAGCAATGGGATGGAGACCAAAGCCCTCACCAAGGTAATGGTCATGCGTAGGTGTATTTATTATCGTATCGGATTAGCTCGGCTTGGAGCTGGGCGGGGGAGGAGCTCTTATCCTGCTTGGTTAGTGGGTGGGTGATTTGGGTGGAGCTTTTTGCATGTAAATACAATTTAACGTAGGAATTTGTTGAGGAAACAACACATGAACGAGACCCTGCATCCAAAACAATGAACTTCATAGATCAACTTCTCTTTTATTTTGCCTCCACGTACTTTTATTCAAATTCAAAGCTCATTTTTACAAGAATTCATCACGTAGTCAAATGTTGGCAAAGCTATGCGTTTGAATTATATACAGATATTTAAATTTTTCCCCAAAAATTTGCATTGTTTAGTTTTTTTTTAAATGTTGGTTTGTTTTTGGTGAATTATGACCCAGTTGTCTCAGGAATAGATCCAAATGTATTATTTAAATAGACTTTTAATTGTGTTTATTGTTGCTGGATCTAATTAACATTTTTTAGACCATAACAAAAAAAAAAAAAAATGCTGTTCACCATTTTGATAAAACTTGCAAAATATTTTAGGTGTCACTGTTTAACTTGACAGGAATTTTTATTTATGTAATCTGTATTTTTCTGTGTAAGGTGGCCTTGGGTGGCTTGAAAGGCACCAACAAATGAAATTTATTATTATTATTATTATTATTATTATTATTGTTATTATTATTATTATGAACTAATGGGCTCTTTAATTGAATAGGTTCTGCCTGAATCACGTGTTTTATAAATTGTTTTGTAAACTTTTAAAAGCCTGTTTCCAGTGAGATTTCAGCTCATGTTAATGTTGGCTAACGCTTCAGAACTCTGCTCTTGAGCATGTTTCGTATTTGTTCTCGTTCTCTGTTGCCCTTGATAACTCTTTTGGATGAGAGATGCTCTTGATTATCGATAGCAGATGCATAAACAGACGTGTGTGGGCCAGCCATGACTGCATGACAGCCCGATGCTGTTAAACTGACTCCAGAACAGTTCTCACACACTCCATCCTGCCTCAGAGCGGCTATTTTGAGAGTTAGCGAACGCAATAAATTGGCAATGTGTATTTTAAAGCCACATCCTTCATAAGCTCATGCTTCCAGCTGCAGGGTTAGAGGTTTGATTTATTCTCAGAACCAAGATTTAAGATCTGTTTGCCGATTTAAGTATTTGTAAAGTATATACACATGTTTGAATGCAAAATCTATCTTGGGCACCAAGAAAAAATCATATTAGATGGATTTTGTCAACAGCCACCGGTGTGACGTATGAAAATAAGAATAAAAATAAGAATTATCATTCTTCTCACATGTTATGGCTAGATGGAAGCATATATGTGACGAAATTTATTTGAAATACATTGTGCAAAATAGTAATCAAATGAATAAAATGTAAACGTTTAACAATAAGTGAAATGAAATCGTATGCTTTTAAATAACACAAAAGGTTTAGGATTTAACGTTTACAACCATCATTTTTTAAATGCAAATAACATACATTTTAATACTTGAAATTCATTTTACTAAATGAAAATTTTAAAATCTAAAAAAAAATAGCATTATTAAACAAGTGAAATTAGAACTTTTACTAGAAGAAATATACACTGGGTCAGTGTTTTATGTATGTCCACACTATTGACTCTAGTAGTGTTGATTTAACACTGTAATGTTTGCTGTATAGGTTATAAATAGCCTTTATTTACAAATGAAAGTGAAATTTTATCATAAAAAAAAACAAAAAGACACTATTTTTACACCACTAAATTAATGACTTTACATCGAGCGAAATACAAAAAAAATTTGTTGTTTTTTTATCACCAGTCTATGGGATTCTATGGGATGTTATCAATAACGTTTTTCAGGAGCAGAACATGCAGACATTTAATCAATGAACTTCTAAGTATTCTCATCTGATATTTCTTTATAAACGGTCAGTTCGGACAGTTTCTCTGATGATCAAATGCAAAACATTAAAAACACCAATGAAATTTACTCTTTTAAAAGAAAAAAAAAGTCCTTAGACTTGTTTTCTTTTAAAAGAGTACATTTTAATGGTGTTCCTTTACTTTCTGTACTCAAACTTTTGAAAAACATCCAGTATAGACAGTTTTTTTAATGTACTTTTAAATAATAAAAGTCTGTTTCAAAATGCATTCTGAGCTAAAGGCGTTGCAACATGGCTTTTGCTGCACACATGCTTCTATAAGACTAAACCGTATGTTGACTTTTTTGTTTTTATTCATGTTAAATAAACCGCTTAACCAACACGAGTCGGTTCTAATGACTAATCCTGGGTTCCTCAGCCCAAATAAGCCTCCCATCAATGAACCCTCAAAGTTAACTGTAGTTTTGCTTCTGAACAAGCTTTTTTTCCTGCTGTGAACACTTTACCTTGGTGCCTATGCTATAGATTCTCTGTTAATGAAGTCACTCTTTCCCTTTGCTGCTAGATGAGGGCAGATTCGAAACCAGGAGTCTCCAGACGCCACAGTAATAATGTCAGCGGCTGCAAGAAATCCATGTCCGAAGACAAAGTCAAGACGGAGACCGGAGAAGAGTGCCGCAGTGATGAGCAGATCTTCCTGGTGGCGCTCTACAAATACATGAAAGAGAGGAAGACGCCCATCGAGAGGATCCCCTACCTGGGCTTCAAGCAGAGTATGTTCATCTGCTTCATCTTCTGTTTGTACCAATAGGATGCATTTGCCCGTTATGGAACTTGATGGTCATGTAAGGAAATCCCAGTGTGAACCCAGGGTGCTCAATTTAGGTCCTCAATTGTTTCCTGAAAAGCTTGACTCTTTTGAAAATGTCGAGCTAATTACAAGTGCAGTAGATGCTACGTGATTACCTCGCATGACACAACATCACTGCACAGCATTAGCATGAAGCTAGCTTAAAAATAATGTCAGTTGATACTACAAAATATTTAGTTCTAGTCAAATTTGAAATTATTTACATTGTAGTCCTTTTTTTCCAGAAAACGAAAATTACTTAAAGAATTGAAGTTAGTTAGTAACATGAAGTTAGTTAGTAGTTAGGATACTGAGGACAGAGCGTGGCGACCCCTAAACTAGGAACAGCCGAAAGGTAAAGAAGAAGAAGCAAGTATTTCATGTAAAACGCCTAATCCGTGCAAGGGCTCTCAGAAACAATAGAATAAGTAGATGAAAAAAATAGAAAACCAAAGAAAAATCAAGTAACACTTCTTCAATCCTTTAATGTAATGTAATACATGATAATAAAACAGAATAAAATAATTGCAAATAATATGTACACACATGTGAAACCTTACCTTGCGAGTGAGGCGATGTGTGGCCAAAAAAGTATGAAAGTTAACTTCGAGATATTTGACAAATTACAAACGCAGGCTGTACCGAAAGCATGTTCCACTTTATAAACATTATTTCTTTTCGGACGCCTTGTCTCTAACTTTTCTTAAGCGCAGCTCGACGTCAGACTAACAAGTGAATAATAGAGCACAACTGTTCGTGTTTTTACATCTTGGAATTTTTTCTGTATCTCAAAGCAATATTTTCCGAGAGGCTTTTCTTATTTTGGATTTTTCGTATCTCGAGGTATCACTTTACTTAATTCACTTAATTTTTTTTGCGCAAAAGCTCCTATTAAATAAAAACAATTCAGAAAACAATGTATTACTTACTTGCTTAGACCATTTTAATTTTAAAAGTACAAATCTGAAAAGATTTTGTTTGTAATTTTTATTTTTGATATGACAATTTTTTTTAGAATTCCAATTTAAGAATCATGCGAACATTATAGAAAATAATTTTAATCTGGTGAACTTTTAAGACAAAAAAATAAATAAAATATTTTAAGTGTTTAAATATTAAGTTTATTATTGATCATTTTTACACTAGTTAAGTTAAATTGTTTTAAATAAACTATAGAAAGTTATTTTAACTTAGTTATTCTAACTTGGTTTTTTTACTTTTAACAAAAAATAGGAAAATATGCTCTGAAAATAATTAACTTTAACTCAATTTGAATTATAAGTTTGTAAAGAATTTTCACAGTACATTTTCTACACCATTAAAATAAATGAACTATTGTGAAATTTTCTTTTCATGTGAAAAATACAGAGAATTATTTATTAGTTAAATTCTGGAGCAATTTAAAGCCCTTTCAATCGTGTTTTTAAGCATTTTCCTCCAGCTGTGTTCGGCCTGTTGCAGATTAATCAAAGCATCTCTCAGCTTTCAGTCAACTTAAAAACAAGCTGACAGTCCATCTGAAGCAGCCGCCGGGAGGAAGCAGAAATCAATACGGCGACAGACAAACCGCGCTCTGACTAATGCTGTGTATTAGAGACCGTGTGTGTGTTTGTTGATTGAATCTTGATTGATTAAACCCCAGCAGAAGAGTCCCTCATTAATTTCTGCTGGGTCTTATTCATAAATGTGCCCCAGTGCTGCTTCATTAAAACGACACAAATTTATTTCACAAGAGTTTTTTTTTCTTCCAGGTCTCTGCTTGGCATTAGTATTCCTTTGGCAAAAAAATGTAATGTGAGGGAATGGATTTTTGACAAGCGTTCGTCGTATTTCAGGTTTTATTTGATGGTTGATTGGTTAAATTGTTAAATCTTGTGGCTGTGCTCAGAATGTTAAATTCACAAAGCCACAGACACTGTTCGCTTTTACTGAGTAGAGTGATTTTAGTCACATAGTTTACATTTTTAAGTAGAAAAAGGAGTTAAAAGCAACACACAGTAACTATGTAAAAATAAATGACTAATATATAAATAAACATCATCACACTTGTAAATGAAAACAAGCTGCATGTTCAATTAAAGAATATAAAACTCCTAAAATACATTTTTTTTTAACTAAATTATTCTGTAAAACAAGTCATGGCTTCCATTGTGCATCACGTTTACGACTTTACCGTCAAATAAAAACGATAAGTACCATAAGAAAATTTGGTGCAATCTAATTAATTCTCTTTCTGTAAATCAGATTTTCAAAAGCTAAGAAAAGAGTTTAAGTAAATGTCATGGTTGCCCTGGTGAGGTGTGGTCTACTCTCAGGTCTTGACTCTTTCCTGGTCTCTAATCTCGGCTGTATCCTGTTCCTAATACTTTCCGGTTTCATCGCTTTCTTGGTCTTGACACTCTCTGGTCTGGTTTCTTTTTTGGTCTCAATACTCTCTAGTCACTTTTCTTTTTTTTTTATAAAAACATTGTTATTTAATAAGTAAATTGAACTATTTTAATATGAAAAAAAATATGTCAATAGACTTTTCATCAAAACATGTGTTTTGCCAAAAATAAGAGCAAAGGAGGAAGAACGTGTACTCACATATTTAAAAGCGTGAAGAAAATTTGGCAATTGAAGTTTTGAAAATAAAATCAAGATTAAATTCGCTGAAACTTGTAAACACCGTGACCACAAACGAGGTGGAAAAAAACGGCACAATCTCGAGAGGCACCTGACGCTCACCACCCTGATGTTCTTTCAAAGGGAAGGTAAAACCGCTCTTTGGTTACATGAAATAAATACAATTTAATTTGAGAATTAGCGAGAGATTCAAAGCAAGCTTAAAGTTTACATTTACATTTTTGTCCACTCTTGTTTTCGTCATTTCAGAGACACATTTAGCTCGTCAGCGTCTTGTTATAGTCACGGGGAAAAGGTTCCTCAATGAAATAATTTCATTATCGTCCTCCTTGACGAAAACAACACTGGTCTGGATGTACATACTTTCCAGTATCGGCTGTGTCTTCTTCTTGATGCGGTCCAGTCTCAGCCTTTATTTGGTCTCTATACTCTCCGGTCTCGTTTATTCTTACCAATTGTTTCCGGTATTGGAAGATATTTTCAAGTCTTGATTGTGTTTCTTGTTCGCCATGCTCTCCGTTTTCAACTTCTTCTTGGTCTTGATTGTCTCGATGCTTTCCGATCCAGTGTAGTGTCAGCAGTGTCTTGATGTTGATACTTTTCGGTCTCATTTCTTCCTTGATTTGGATACTTCTCCATCATCTCCAGTCTTGATACTCTTGAGCACGTTTTGGTCTCGAATCTCTTCGCTGTCATCTCTTTTGGTCTCAATACTCTCCTGTCTCATTCTCTGTATTGATTGTCTCTGTTCTTGTTGGTCTCTTTGTCCAGTTACTCTCTGATCTTATCCTTTTCTTACGCTCTATTTTGTCCCGGTGTGGTCTGGTACTTGTGAAATATCGTAAACTAACTTTTGCATTTTTTTAATTGAAAATGGAAATATTATTGTCCCAGATCATGATATTGTAGATGGAAGAGAGGTCAATTTCAAAAAGGATGGGGCTATCCTAAATCAACCAATCTTTCCAGTCCATTAGTGAATATGAAAGTGCATTTGAATCATGTTTGTTGTTTGCACTGGAAACATTGTTGGAAAAATACAGTTGAGCACTTTGCTGTTCCTCTTGGCAGCTTGTGTCTTTCTTTCGTTCCTCTGGTGAAGCTAACGGTCCTCCTTGTTCTTCTCACAGTAAACCTTTGGACCATGTTTCAAGCCGCTCAGAAACTGGGAGGATACGAGGTGGTGAGTGTTTACACTATTTGTTTGAAACCCTTTGCCGTTGGCAGCATGCTTTTTCCCTTGGCTCGGAAAGAGTCCTGCGTAGCTCAAGCTTCTTTTTTTTCCAGTGTAATGTCTGTTTATTAGACTCAGATCTGGATGCAGAACTCTCAGTTGAATGTTTGGCCCGAGAGCTCACAGTTGTTATAAAATCTACAAGTGGAAAACACATGTAACCCTTTTGTGGTGGAGGAAATTGCTCGAGCTTTGTGCAGTGCCCATGTTGAGGCTCTTAGGGGAGCGTTATTGTGCAACAGGCGAAATGAGTAATAAAGGGAATTCGCTCTGCAGCTTACCTGACATCTGCTCTGCCAGAATATGATCAACACATTAAAAGTTCTTTGTGCAAGCGGTTTTCAGGAGAGCTCTAGTTCATAAGCACTTACAGAAGAATTAAAAAGCTCCTGCAAACTATGTTCATTATTTTCCTTCATTTTGATTCTTGCAAAAATTTAAAACCATATAAAGCAAACGCGTTCATAACATCGTGAAAACAGAGAAAAATCTCTTTGTAGTAGGCTGTGTTTGGCGAGTAATTCACCCGTGAATTAATTTCCCAGCCCTTGATGCATGTGGTTTTTCCACTAAATGTGTTTTATTGAGAGAGGCAGCCATTAGCTGCAGGAAACAGCCATTAAAAATCTCTTAACCCTCGTAGGCTGAATGCTCTAAAGGTCTCTCATGAATATTAATAGCTGTGTATGTGAGTTATGTTAATCAAGTATGTGTTTTCTTTTTTGGTGTAGTTACGAGTCCGCATACATCAGTTTCATTCTAGAAGGCCTAATCCAATGACCTTGCATGCGCTTAATACCACATATAATAGAACGCGAACAGAATCTGTTGAATATGCATCAGCAGACTCGTTTGATAATAAAGAAGGCCATGTTTGATTTGTGGAATGCTAATATCTCTGTTCCTTTCACTGCTGCTCCATTATATGAATGTTTTGATCTGTCGTAATGGACTCTTCTTTGCGTTCCCTTTCAGATCACAGCACGCCGACTGTGGAAAAATGTTTACGATGAGCTGGGCGGCAATCCTGGGAGCACCAGCGCCGCCACGTGCACACGGCGACACTACGAGAGGTTAGGAATGTCATGTACTTTGGGATGTTCTCACACACTATTTTCTGTTTTTAGTAGCAGGGAAAAGATAGACTTTGGGTTTGGTGTTGGGTTTTGATTGGGCAACCTACAAATCAAACAGCTTCAACTGGTCCGAATTGCTGACTGATACCAAAGAGTTTGAGCACATTCCCCCAGTCCTAGCCAGATTACAATGGATCCATGTAAGCTATAGTATCTAGTTCTGATTATTTATTCATTTTTAAACCCTTGAACTGACTAGCTCCTCAATATCTTTGCCAGCTCATAACTCCTGAAAAATCTTCCAGTCCTCTGGGTTTAGCCAGTTCTGAGCTGGTTCCAAGAACCAGGTGTAAAACGAAGGGTGACTGAGATTTTTTGGTTGCTATCCCTCGTGCTTCCATAAAAGATCTGCCATATCCTTAAATCAAATACATATTTTTATGTGCTGGCATTTTAAGAGATGTTGTTGAGTTCCGAAATGTTTGATGTTTTAAAGCTGTTTCTTCCAGTGTCTGAAAGTTATTCTGTTTAGTTTTTCCATGTATCTTTTTTTTGTGTTTTTACAGGGATGGAATTTAAGATACGGTTTGGGTTCTAAATTGTGGGTTTTAGTTTTAGATTTTTGGGGTTTATTTGTTGGGTTTGGGGATTGAGTTGTGGTTTGGATCAGGGGTGGGTGTGATGTGTTGGGATTATGGGTAAAGATTATGGCCTGTAGTTAAGATGGCTAGGTTAAAGGTATTTGTTGGGGTTGCAGTCATGGGTTGGGTTGTGTTCGGTAATGGGTTGGGGATTGTGGTTGGAGTATGTGTTTAGGCTGGGGTTATTTCTTGGCGTATGGGTCTGTAGTATGGTTATGTGTTGGAGTTTGAGCTTTGATCTGTGGTTGCGCTATGGTTTGTGGTTTGAATTATGGGTTCGAGATGCGAGTTGATGTTTGAGCTATTTCTTGGGGTTTGAGCTATGCATCCCAGAGTTTTGGATTACAGTTTGGGGTTGACGTTTTTGCTACAGTAATTGGTTGAGGTTTGGATTATGGGTCTGGGTTTGGGTTTATAGGTTGGATTTGTAGTTTGAGCTTTGGGTTGGGGTTTGGGTTAATTGTTGGCATTAATGTTTGTGCTTTGGTTTGGGGTTAATTTGTTGGGATTCCAGCTTTGTGTTTGGGTTATTGGTTGGGGTTGGGATTTGAGCTATGGGTCGAGATTTGGATTGTGGGTTTAGGTAACGGTTTGGGGTTGGTGTTTGAGCTATATGATTATTGGTTGGGGTTGGAGTTATGGGTCTGGGTTGGGGTTTATCGGTTGGATTTGTAGTTTGAGCTCTGGGTCGTGGTTTGAGTTAATTGTTGGCATTATTATTTGCGCTCTGGTTAGGGGTCAGTTGTTGAGATGCAAGGTTTGTGTTTGAGTTATCGGTTGGGGTTGGGATTTGAGCTATGGGTTAAGTTTTGGATTGTGGGTTTAGATAACGGTTGAGCTATGGTTTGTGGTTTGGGTTTGGGTTGGTGTTTGAGATATGAGTTTGTGTTTTGGTTATAATTTGAGCTATGGGTTGAAAGAGGGGTTTGGTATTTGGGTTTGAGTTATAGTTTGTGGTTGGGGTTTGATTATTAATTTGGTTAATTTGTTGGGTTTCGGGTTTGATCTTTTATTTGTGGTATGGGTTTGAGATTGAGCTATTGACTGGAATAGGGTTAGAATTATGGGTTTGGGGTTGGAGATGAGGATAGAAAAATTGTTTTTGTACTAAACACGTTTGAAATGCCAGAAATGCAGCTTGCTTTGAATTTCTTCTTGAATGTTTGAAGAAGCTCTTATTGTATTTGCTCTGCAATGCTGCTCAGTTTGACCTTTGAGGTTTGAGTGACCCACCTCTTCTCCCTGGCTGGTCCAGGCAGAAGGAGTTGGCAGCAATTGTGTTCCTGGCAGCGATCCACCATTTGACTTACCACAGAGTCAATAACCACCAATAATGGATGTGTTGAAGAATAAGAGGCTGCCAAAATCTAATGTTATAACCTTGATCAAACAGGCAGAGCTGTGCTGATGTGTTCACTAGTGCAGCACTTCCTGAATAAAAGGCTTTGGACGTATTGAAGATTTTGAGTTTCTTTTTAATGACGTTTCCTCTTGTATCATGGATGTTGCGGGGAATGCAAAACAAATATAGATTACAAATTAGGTCATGAAACATAGCATTGGTAACCTCGAGACAGACTGCAACACTCCAGATCCCCAAATGCACACACAGGCGCACACACACAAATACACATTCATCTTTTAACCTCTTAAGCCCTGAGGCCTATTTTCCGAAAATCCTATACTTTTACTTTTTAAGGCATTTCTCAGCTTTTACAAGGCCTAAACTGCAAATCTTGGTATCAAAATGAAGATAGGTTCTTGGGGAGTGGTGTGGATGAGTTAATTTGACAGTCAAGAACACTGGGTAAGAGTAATTGATGTTGGAATGGCCAAAAAATGAACTCCGCCTAAAAAAAAAACATGTTTCCTCCAATATCTCCTTATTTTACTTATAACGAAGCAAATAAACACAATCAATTGTAACAACTACATGTCAAGAACATCTGTAGCAAGTTTGGTGTTCATACTACAAGAAACTAATATTCTGTAAAGGTTTTGATTGAACAAAGTTCAGGAGTAATCCATGTTGGCACAGTTTGGCACAATTTGGCACAATAATTGAAATATGGAAAAAATCTTGTCCAAAGCTCAGCTACGTTAATAGTCTTGTTTTCTTGCTTATGGGACATGATTTCAGCAAAAAAAACTCCTAAAAAAACGCTGTAAAAGGGGGGTGGAAGCTCATTTACCCCATCTTGCTGCGCTTTTGGGAACCTTTCATTCACAAACGCTTTCGACGTTCGAGCTTCTCGTGTCCCTACCCCCCGACCATCTGTCCAATCCAGGA